>KN817690.1:34778-58947 GCA_000827495.1 Hypholoma sublateritium FD-334 SS-4 | reverse complement strand
TCTGTTGGAAGTGCGTCGCCGCGTCCGGGTAGTTACTTGCGTACGCCACCTTCGCGGTCCGAGTGTCCGGGTCCAAAAATACATTGATCGTCGGTATATTTTCAGCAGCTTCGCATTCAACGATACCCACGCGGTTATTTCCGTTCCTCCGTGTTTTTTCGACACAAGAATGATACTGCCAGAGTGACATAGCAGCCAATGGCTTGCCACGAGAGAGATAGCTCTGCAATTGATTAGGTTTTTTTGTTAAGATGCCGGTATCGGTGACCCTGACTGCTACATCGTCTTCTTCCTCATCCAAACAATCACTGTTCTCGGCCTCGCACAACGACTCCATAGGATCCTTCGTTTGATCGTCGACAGAATCGTCGTTGTCAACAGCATCCGAATTTCTGATAGAAGGTATCGAAGATGCCAAAGGATCCGATGCGTGTAAGCATCTCTCCATAGAAGTCCAGTATATTTTGTTGAACCTATGCGAGGTAAAATGGTCTTCAAAGTCCCTCAAAAACGAAACAACTTGCTGCGAAGACAATTCTTGTTTAGATACCATACTAAAAGCGCATTTCTGAAGTAATCTTTTAGCACGACCTGATATATCATCCGGCAGGACATCGACCCCTTCAAGTGCATTGATAGCGACCTGCAGCGCAGCGTACGCGACATGAATTTTAAGTTGCGACTTTGTAATATAGTCTGTAATGTAATATATAATAGCCTTTGTCGATGGCCCTGACCCGAGATATTTAATGTCCATATTACAACGTAGTGCACGTATAATCGTCGCATTGAAAGTATTCGTCATGCCTTGCAGGTGTCGCAGGTGTAAGTCCCCGTCCTCGTCAAAATAGGATCGGTCACATACATTAGCCTCAGATAGGCCAAATCGACATACACGCTTGGCGTTTTTCCCTTGACAATATTTCCAACAAGTGGCTGTGTGGTCATGTAACTGACATGCCTTCACCAATTGGTGCAAGTCCTGTTGTATGGCACGCTGATAATCACTCTCTGTATATTCCTCACGCATTGGGCTTCGAACGGAACACGGTTGGTAAGAATTGGATGGGACGTTGACATCTGAACAGCCGTCCGGAACACACGTGGAGAGTGCATCGTCGAGGTAGGCAATTAAACGAGGGCCGAACTGGGGATCGCATGCAGCCTTCAAACGRATTTCGTCGCAGTTCAAGGAGCCCTCGATCCAGACAAGCATATGGCAATGTAAAGAACCACGGCCTTGCGCTTCAACGCAGCCGTAATAAGCGCCGACGCGCCCAAGTACCCCGCCATCTCTTAGGTCTTCGCGCGTGGAATAACCCAAAATAATTTCACAAAATTTTGTCATGTATAAATTAAAGAATTCGGCGGAGATGGCTGGATTTTTGGCAACAAGAACAGATTGATCTTTCCATTTAGGTACTTCCTCCGGTAGAAGTTTGTCGACGTCTATGTTATTACCTGCCAGTAATTTAAGCACGGGATTGTAAACGTCCGCAGGATTTATGGTCAGATAAAAAGTAGGCAAGCCTTTTTCCATAATTAATCCTCTGATTTCGTTGCGCATTGCGACGCGAGATGCTGAAGAGCAAGGGACTTTACCGGCAACAGCATTGACCTCGTTAAGCAGGGATAATATTTTGGCTTCGTCTGCGCTGTTGGGGTGGACAGCGTCACCCGAGGCAACACGATCGCAGACGGTTCGTATTGTATCTTCATTAATTGAAGCCAACGTCTCTGAGAAGTGATCAAAGCTAGTAGACTTGACACGTAAACCTGTGTGTAACAARATTGCTCTCTTCTGAAGTACACTAAACRCGATAAATAAAAATGATCCATGGAGCCGAAATCGTTCATCGTCCAACGAAAAAAAATGCGCAACTTGGCGCTTAAGCGACAAAGAGGTGTGCCGGTTCGAATTCTCAAAACCGCCGATTCCGTAGGGAAACAGCGTTGGATAAATCATTGGAAACAGATCTGCGTTAAAGAATTCATTGGATATTTGCGCGCCATGCGTAACCTGGACAAAGCCGCCCCGGACGCTTGCGCTGACGTGCCTGACTGCTGCCGCCCGTAATTGACTGCTAGGAGCAGCGGCGTCAACGCCAGAAATGACAACTTTTTGAAATGCAATTTCGTTGGGAATTTGACAGGCTGCAGCGGGATTCTCGGTTTCTGGGTGTGTATTGGGATCATAAGAACCTGTAAGCGTATCTTCGGTATCTTTCATGGGATGCATAACCTCAATGTGTACAGGAGCAATGTCGTTCTCGGGATAGGTATCGAGCGTTTCGTGATCCAACACTACGTCTTTATATAGGCGATTATTCGCGATTAACCAAAGCAGCGCGGCACGGACCCTTTCTCTTCGGACGACAAGCGGGGAAGCCTTCTCACGCAGCCATTCTTTACTAGGTTTTTTGGACCCAACAAGAATGACACAAATCGGAGTACAGATATCTTCCACAGAAGGAGGTAATAACTCGAGTAAAGGGGACGGGTCTTGAGGGTGTATAATAACATGACCTTTCAGTCCTCGCTGCGTGTTTGATGAACAGAATGATTGACGTGACTCGTTGCGGTCATCCTTGTCATCAAAGTTGAGCTGCACAATCCACGATTTTGCCCGACAGCGAGCTATCATAGTCTCCTCTATGGAAGTAAGGCCTTGCAGCTCAGGTGGTACCTCACCAAGAACGAGATGGTTAGCGAGGGCAAGTGGGGGTAACTGCGAACGTTTCAGTGCATTAGCACAGGTACAACAAAGCGCCACATCGTACGATTCCCCGTTGCTGCTGAGAGATACACCGTCAGGATTTATAACWATATCTGGTGGGAATGCCGGATGACGGGGTGGTTTGAACGAGGCACCAACTCCTTGCACCCAGTAAGGATCGTGCTCAGCCGACTCTGTGTTGGACGGAACATCTGGCCGTGTTAACGGCGCAAGGTCAATATTATGTTGGTTAAATTTATGGAGCTCCGCGAGCCGAAACTTTGACGAGCAAGAGGCGCAACACGAAGTTCGCAGAGTGTCCGTCGACGTTTCGTAATTGAACAAAGAAACTAAACGGTCTTTTAAGGTCCTTGAGATAGGGTTTGGCCATGAATCAATGGCATCTTGCTTATTTTTTTCGACCTCCTCCAAAAGCCGTGAACAATTGTGACGGTCCAGCTCTGCCTGTAAGGAATTGATATGCCTTTGGAGAATACGCTTCAGTTCGGGATAGCTGTGACCTGGATCGTGCGGTATTTGATGAACATSTAGCATGACGAGTARCGAAGCTTTGCTCAAAACCTTCTTCAAAGACTTGAATAAGTAGATTTGTTGCAATAAAAGGTTGGCTTGATCGAAAGTGATACCGGGCGCAACAGAATCGGCGATGTCATCACAAGCAGACCTTGTCCGATCTCGCATACACATACCGTCTGTGATATGCTGTAAAATTAGCTTCGATAACACTGCCCGCGAACAATTTTCCCTCATAGGAGGAATTTCAATACCGTGTCTTTCAAGAACAGCCAACAGAGCACCTTTGCTTAACCGCTCAAAACCGTGAAATAAATCATTGAGCGGATCGAACTGTCGCTGTAGCTCAAAACGGCATGCAGAGCTCGCCAAGCTAAGCTCGATGTGTCGTACGATACCCAGCAAAAGACGCTGCCTCAAATTTTTGGGCCCATGAAATGGACCACGCAGTCCAATACTTTCCGAAATAGAAATTAAACTGTCAGTGCTGATTTGGGACGCGGTACTCTGCGCTAACAAACGTTGACAACTCWGCCGCACGTCATCAGAAGAGCAGTGTTTCTTGCTACTACAATAGCAACCGTATGCTTGATGCACAAGACCCGAGTTAGCGTCACCTTGGGAGTGTTTAAAACAATCACCATGAAAAATATGCTGCAATATCTTGTTACGGTTTTCTCGTATGCTCAGTGTGGGGTGGCATTGAAGCCCATGCAGTTCAAGCAAATCGTAGATTGCCTGCGCGTTATCGTCAAATAGATGATGAGAAGCACCCGCAGTACGATACCCGTAAAGTGTTG
Source organism: Hypholoma sublateritium FD-334 SS-4 (assembly GCA_000827495.1). Classification (NCBI taxonomy): domain Eukaryota; kingdom Fungi; phylum Basidiomycota; class Agaricomycetes; order Agaricales; family Strophariaceae; genus Hypholoma; species Hypholoma sublateritium. The sequence goes on along the minus strand of KN817690.1, from coordinate 54,897 downwards.
CTTTTAAATACTGATAGCCATGGATATCAGGCAATGGCGCCATGGGGACCGAACTGCATCCAATTTGAACGCCTGTGCGCGAAGGAACTTGGTCATGAATGACAGTTTGCGGAAAGACAAAGTCTTTCAGTACGCGATCGATATGAACGTTTAACGTGGGGGTTTTCTCATTAACATAATGCAAAATATCGTACGAAAGGCTGCAATCTGAACGGCAATAAGCAATTGGTACGAGCAAACTGCCATAGGCTCACCTGGTTCTAATGAATGCTTCGGGAACCAATCAGCAGGCAAAATAACGTCGACAGGGCAATCCTCGACGATAACAAATGCAGTGATTTCGGTGTCGTAGCCCGCAAACGACGTATAAGTCATTGAATGGGAACATGCCATACCTTCTGACGGTAAGTGGTTCGTCTCGAGAAATGTAGTCGATATGCACGGTCCTCGAAGTCCCTCSATAGGCAGGTAGGATACAAGGACACCCGCAACATARACATTGGGCCTTCCCGACGCTATAATAGGACGGCTGCTGCAACCTTCCTCAAATTCAGCTCTACTAAATAGCCTACTTGCCTGTATGGGTGTATCGGGTCGCTCGGGTGGGCCCGGTACAGCGGCCAAATACTGATTGAGTGAGGCGAAATCCTGGATCATCACAGATGCAGCGAAGCAAGAACAGCGATGGTCTGGAAAAGTTAGGGACATGGAATGTGGCTAACAGTGAACTCACCAGCACCAATGTGGCGGGCTTCCAACCAGGAGACAGGCAGCAATGCATCAAAAGGATACGGCTCGATTATTGCCAAAACTTCGATTTCCGTGTTGCAATTTCCCGGGGTTCCGTACGTCACAGAAAAACGGCCGGAAAGACAGTCGGTAGGAAGCCCTTGACGTTCCAAGAAGGATCGTGACAAACATGGGCGACAGAGGCCAGCGACCGCATGGTAGTGTGCAGGGCGATTGTCAATTAGCAAGGGCATGGTGGACGGAATGACGTTCTTTTCTGAAACCAAGACGAGCGCGATGGCGAAAATTTCATTGTCGCCGGCGATTTCCGGCCGAATTTCTGCCGATGTCTCGGTTTCTTGTATTATGGGCCAAAACGATCGGGGGGGAAAGAGCCTAAGACCACACTACTAAGCGTAGTGGGAATTGCAATTCATTCAGGTATACATGCTATCGCTGCTATTTATGTGACCTTAAAGGACGACCGAGTCCTTTATAAAGAGGCTGCGTTAACTTATTCTGCAGCCTGCCAACAGCCAGCTATCACAAGTACCACAAACTTTTGCCCTAGCAAATTCTGAAATTTCCCAGTCTCAGCCACCGTGTCAATCATCGTGATGTCAAACATCCCGGCTTCTTGGACAGAGACTTACAAAAGCATTGAGATCACAAAAAACAACAATGCTGGACAATCGGAGGCCACACTTAAGCTCGAGTTCAACTTGGTGAAGGCGTCCATAGATGATCGACCAGATCTATACACAGGAATTACTGGAATTAAGCTCGTGTAAGTAATTCATGAAGTGGCCTTACTCGCCCAATGTTGACGTAGAAATTGATGGTCCCCAGCGGCTCCACTCATACCACTACAACTGCGGCTGGTGGTTCGGGTCGCGTCGCCGATCCGTCCCACCTGACTATTGTTCGCAAACCTGGTCAGCAGAAGTTGCACGTCTATCTCTTGCCAACAAATGGCACGACGGTCACTATCAATACTGCTTACCAACGCACATCCGCGTAGATATTTGTTCCAAACTTCCATTTGTACATACGTACTTATCATCTATTGGAATGCTTGGTGATCGGGGTGTAATTCAAAAACAGATTCATGATTTACGAGGGCATTCAAAGGAAGTCAGCGCAGTCGAGGGCATTGATACTTCTTTCAAAGCGAACTGTCTCGTGTGCATTTTCCATGTAGAACACCGGACACATACATAAAACTACCACCGTATCATTTTTCATACCGAATTCAGTCTATTAACGATCCAGGCTCAGAGTCGAGGAAGTCCGAGTCACTATTATCGGGTTCAGGTTCGCTATCTGTGTCGAGTCTGTCGTATTCGCTTTCTTCTCGCAACTTCTCCACGTATCGCAGCACCTCTTCATCCAGATATTCCCTGTTTAATGTCGTTTATCAGAGCGTAACTCTAACTTTACAAGTCAAACTCACCGAGACTCCTGTGAATTTTCAGCCGGCTCAAGATTTTGGCCTATACATTTTTCAACGGCGGCTTCCATGTGCCAGTCGCCGAACCCGACAGTATAGCTGAATTTCAGTCTTTTGGTGGCAAGTAGATTGTACTGTGCGGTGATTTTTGCATTGCTCCAATGAAAAGACTTTAGCCTTATTACCCAAGAGTTGCTCTCGATATACCCAGGAGTGAGATCGGGGGCAGACGCTATCGGGATTGTCCAGCAGCAGGAGTCGCCCACGTACCGCCGACCAAGGGAGAATAAAGAGTACAAACGAGCTGTCGTCGCGCAGATATCGTACGGAGTATACATAGGCCATCCACGCTCTTCATATTTCGATGATGTCGCATATTTTACACCCTCGCGGCACAAAAGAGAGCAGCGCGCGCCGAATGTTGCCAGGGGGTAGAATGAATAAGCTTTATCGTGTGTTATGATGTTCATCACACATGCTGCTCGGTAGTAAGCAGTGTTGCACATCTCCATGTCGAATCGCAAGAGAGTAATGACGTACTGGAATGAAATCCTAAGACCCGTTGAAGCGGGGACATAAGCGAGGTAACCAGCTGGATTTTGCGGTGCGGGTGCCTCTTTTCAAAGTTGAAAATGGTCAGAGGGAGAACATAATCCTCCGTCCTGGAGAATGAATTCTTGAGAAATGATGTTCTCTCGGGGAAATCTTCCCGACTGTGAGGATTACAAAGAAATGCATCTTCAAGCGACTGAGGGGTGTCCGGCTCAGGTCGAGGAGCGTAGTTGTAGCCACTCTTGACCAGCCAGTCAGCCACTTGGCGCGAAAAGCGGTATTCAATATACAGATTCAGGTCCGAGTCTGGATATACAACGCGCTCGAAGAACTGCAAGGCGATAGAGCCTGATATGATCATTCCCGTGGAGCACTGCAGTTCTCGGAAGCGTAGTATTTCTGCAGGGGAGAAGAAGCGGGCTAGCAGTTTGTCGATGTCGAAGGCCCGCTTCATGTACGATTTAACAACGGCATGCGTATGTTTGCATACCCTTGAATACTTCAAGAATTCGCTTGGGTGAAGGTAATCGAGGAGGATGTCATCTGTGGTGGCGGGCCTGTCAGTCGCATTGGAAGTTGAAACGGTAACGAAATTAGAAGTTAGTAAGAATCCAAAATTGGGTACATGCAGAGGGTAACTCACAAATCTAAGATAGACATAACACGCACAATTTCAAGTAGCTTGGTGGTGAGCTCGTAGTTAGTCGTAGTTGCACAAGTGGCGCAGTTCGAAATTCGAAGCAAACTTGCCAGAGATCACATGATATATAAGGACTGCTGCTGATATTCCCACGAGCAATAATAACGCGGCCCGGTTCATCTGGGTGGCTCGCCGCAGCTCGACGCTCCGACTCCTCATCGACATCCTCTTGCTATTTAGTACATCAATGGCCTCGGACGCGATGCGTAGATATCCTGGCCACGAAAATTTCTGCTACGAACTCGAGACACTTCTCTCAAACCACCCCCCAGGTTTCATCTACATACATGACCTGGAGGCAATTCGAACGACAACGCGCGTCACTGGGACCATTCTAGACGCCCTTTCGACGACGTCCAGCTCTCCAGCGATATTCTATGCGCAGGTAGACTGTGTCACGTCGTTTACGGCGCGTCTGTTGTATGAAAACATCGTAAACACCTTAGTTGGGTGGGAGCCCCGCTGGGAAGACGGATGCGCGAACTGGAAGGACGATCTAGACACGCGGTGGAACGAGAACATGGACTCGTTCGTACATGGGTTGCGTGCGGCCCATACCCACCTGTCGCGTAAAGCTGGGGCGGTGATGGACACGGGCAAAGGAAAAGGAAAGGCAGGCGTCAATTCGGATGTGAGACTTGTTATTGTCATCGAACGCCCAGAGAGACTGAAAGAGACGCTGCCGGAACTCCTTGTGCCATTTACGCGTCTCTCAGAGTTGGTAGGTGTGCATTTATCTTGATATATTTTACTTGCTAATGCGTTCACGTCGTCACCTGCAGTCAAGGCTAGACCTGAGCATAATATTTCTTTCGCAAGTTGGCTGGGAGGACATAAAGCCACCTCTGGGTGCATCACCCGATCCATATTACGTCGACGTGCCCCCGCCCTCCAAAGAAGGTTCGTCCATGGGCTCTTGGGCGAACTTTGATCTAACTTCCCACAGACATTGTGCGAAATCTTATCCTGAATTTCGCAGCCCTCTGTGAAGACTCGCCCTCGTCCTCCCCCTTCAACAATCCCTATCAGTCTTCTCTAAAGTCTCTCTATATCCACTTCATCACAACTCTCTGCGATGTCTGCTACCCATTCACACACAATCCACAGGAGCTGCAGTACGTCGCCGCCGCGCGGTGGCCCGGATTCTGCAAGCCATTGCTCGACCAATACAAGGCATGCGGCGACATCGACATGGAATCCGGCGAGGCGTTCCCGCCGCCCACCAACGACGTCCGCATGCGCCTGACAAAGACGTTCAACCCGACACTGACGGCCGCCCTCGAGGCGCTGCTCCCGCGGCTCACAAACGCCGCCGACTGGGCACTCGCCAACGCGCCTCCAGACGATCTCCTCTCGCTACCCCGCGCACAGGGCGTACAGGCGGCGGGCACACAGGGCGGCGGCGCGGCGCAGCAAGGGGCGGCCCTGGCAGCGCTACCGCGGATGGCGAAGTTCATACTCATCGCGGCCTTCCTGGCGTCGACGAACCCTGCCAAGTCCGACGTGCGCATGTTCGGGCGGGGCCTCGACGAGCGGAAGCGCAAACGTCGCGCGACGCGCGCGCCAGGCAAGACACGAGGCGGGGGGCCGTCAAAGGTGGCCCAGCGGCTGCTTGGGCCCGCGCCGTTTGCGATCGACAGAATGATTGCAATTCTCGGCGCGTTGCTCGAGGAAAACGACTTCGATTCGCGCGCTTCGGGGAAGCAGTTCAAGATACCTGGGGAGCACACGGACATGGAGATTGGGCGCGTGGGCGTGTTTTCTTACGTACGTTGCTGCCTGGCCCACCTGCACAGCGCACTCACTATTTCTGTTTCTTAGGTCATGGAACTGACGTCGATGCGACTCCTCCACCGTACCACGCCCTCTGATCGTCTGGACGGGCCGCCACAGTTCAAGTGCGCAATTTCTTATGACGCTACACTGGCCCTAGCGAAAGAGCTGAAGGTAGCGCTGAACGACCTGCTATGGGATCCGCTCTGATACACCTGTTTTATAAATACACATACTACAACTATAAGGTGTTTCCTATTTGTTTCCTGCAACCGTAGGTGCGCATCAGAACAAGCTAACCCCCATGTACGAGCACAGTCCGAAGCCGGCAATGCCGCCCAGGAGTACAAGAGACGCCCTCTTTACGAGGACATACGGGGTCAGCCCGCGCGGCCCCTTGGCACCCGCCTCCTCGATGGCGGCGATTTCATCATCTGTGAGGACTATAAAGGTTGTCAGCATATCAGTAAAAGGGAGAATTGCGCGTCACTGACCTAGGTCCCCGGCGTTGATGTACCCTTCTAGGCGCGATTTCTTCGAGCTCGAACTATCGTGAGATTAGCCTCTTTCACTTTCCGAATCTGTGCACGAGGGCAGCGTACGTGAGGACCACGGCGCCCTTGGCCTTCGCCCACGCGAGCAGCACCTGGTCGTCTGTCACGCCGAGGCGGTTCGCGGCGGCCTTGACTGGCTTGTCGACGGGGCCGCCGGGGTAGGTTGTAACAGGTCTGCAAGCATATGATGAGACGCGCTCGTCACCGTGGATGCAGTGCTCACAGGAGAGGGCTGTACGCCTCGATGACGATGCCTTTCTCTGCGGAGAGCTCGAGCAGGGACTTCTGCGCGGCGTAGTTGTACGGCTGCAGCATGATCTAGCCGCCGCGTAGACGCGCTGGTCAGACGTGCGGTGGTTGGAGGAGGCGCATGGAAAATGCACGCACTTGGTTCACCGCCGGGGGAATTTTGGCCGACGCGAGGAGAACCTGCGTGTCCTTAACGCTGAAGTTGCTGATGCCGATGCTCCTATACGGGACACGCGTGTGTAGTGGGAATTGGAAGTACTGTGAATACGAAAGGCGTACTTTACTAAGCCCGCGTTTTTCAAACCCTCCATCTCAGCCCATACAGTGGGGATGTCGGGTACGGCGAGGCGTGGGCTGTGAATGAGGTACAGGTCGATGTAGTGCACACCCAACTGCCATGGCAGAGTGTCAGTATCAACACGGCGTACCGCCGTTATATATAGACAAGGCGAGCATGTGCACGTACGTTCTTCAGGCTGTCCTTAATCGACGTCTCGATGTCGAGCCCGCCCAAGCCGCTGTACTTGGTCGTGATGAATATGTCCGAGCGCGCAAGGCCACTCTCTTTGATCGCCTTGCCCGCCTCGAACTCGTTCCTATACGCCTGGGCGGTATCTGCGCGGGCGGACGGGTATAGTATCAGCGACCAGGACGCGGACGAGGTTGGCCATGGGTGCAGACTCACCGATATGGCTGAACCCGACGCTGATGGCCTGGTCGACCTGGTCGACCGTCGTGTCGCCGACAGGGATCTTCCACGTCCCGAAGCTGCATGGAACCCAGTCGCTGTTAGCTGCGCTCCAATACCGGCAGGCGCGAGAATACTTACCCGATACCGGGAATTTCGTTGCCTAGATAGCGGGTAGATGAGGCTCAGCGCGAGCAAGGCGTTTAGGGGCTTGCGACGCGTCATGCTCACCGTCGTTGAACTTTTTAATTTCCCAAGGCATAGTGTAGTGTGCAGACAACGGGCGTGGGGTGTGGGGAGAGGATGAAAGGTTCTAGACAAGCTTGATGATTGCGAACAAGACCAAGAAAAAATAGGCGTGAGCGTGGGCGATGCGAGTGCGGTACTCTATCGCGCCATCCGGGCTGGCAACCGTGACCGCATGGAAGTGTGGGGGCAAACCACTTAATTTAGAATTATTTCCTGATCCATGTGCTCTTCGAGGCTCTTCGTGAGGTGATTGTCAGGCGGCGATGACATATATACCTTGAATGTATAAATATATCGCAACCTCAAATTCACAACGACATGAAGAATGAAAGGCACATATATCTACCTGCAAGGCCCACTAAATATCCATGTTATGTACCTGATATTTTTTCACTCCTTCACCGCATCAATCCGCTCGCTCTTATCCACTTCATATAGCACCTCCGTCCGAATCACATATTTTGCGCCTGAGAGCACTCCACTCCCCTTGAGCAAAAGAAAGAATTTAGCCTGGTCAATCGACGTCTGACGCGCGATTCTCAGCGTATCACTAACCTCGTGTAACAAGCTCCCCCTGGCCGCGCCATGCGGGAAGACACACACGGTACCTGTGCGAGGCTTTACTGGACGCGCTTCGAGGATGCCTTGACTAGGCGAGGGCAGGAAGAACGTCGTGCTGCCCCCATCGAAATCGTCGTTCAGGTAGATGAGGAAGGTCAGACGGGAGTACACCGTGGGGTCTGAGTCGTAGACGTAGGATGGAGGCGACGTCGTCGAGTCAAGCGCGGAGGAGGGCCACGCACCGTCGATCTCAATATGCGAATATGTCAGTAGCGCAACTCATACACAAAAATCGAGGAAACGAACGTGTGGTCGGTACAGCGCACCGGGTCTGTATCGATAGAGCCGGAACCGCGAGTTTATCCCTTTCACCGCGCCGCCGTGCACCATCTGCGGCAGTAGATGTACGAGGCGCCCATGAAGTCCTTCGATAAACCGGGTGTCGGCGAGCCAGATGAGATTGTGCGCGAGCACCGACGACAGCTGCGCCGCAGACCCCGCGACCGGCTCGTCGGGGATGAGGCCCACCGCTTCCGCCGCCTTAACCAGGCTTTCGCATTCGGCGGCTTCTAGAGCGTCGTTGATGATGAACGCCCCGGGCACCCCGGGAAGGTCGTGCCGCGTGGGCTGGCGCGTGCGCTCGGCGGAGGGGAGGAGGGGGAAGGTGTTCGGCGGCGAGAACCAGATGACGGCGGGGTGCTTATTCGGCGGCCTGCGCTCGGGACCGGGTGTCGTCTGCAGGGGCTGCAGAACGGCGGTCGCTGCAGCTGAGATCTCCGTCGAATCGAGCACGGCGGTGCGCTGCATGCTGTCGGCAGGTAGGCCGGGGTCGACGGTGAACGGCGGGTACCACCGCAGCCGCTTGCCCTGCTCAAGCTTCCCACAGACATCGCTGGACGTACCCGCCTGAGCTATCATCTCCGGCTGCGTCGTCCGCAGGATGGCGTCGAGCACCTGCCAGACCCTGTTCTCCTCCTCCTGAGACGTCTTCGGCGTCAGCACAGCGTCGCACTCCCGTACCCAGCGCTGCAGGGCACCCAGCTTCGGCACATGCTCCCGGATGGCCATCTCAGATAGGAAGACGAGCGCATCAACATGGCGCTGGTCGACGAGCGCCGACGAGATGCGAGACGTAAGGGAGTTCCCTGGAAAGCGTGCTTAACCAGCGGTCAGTGCGTGAGCTGAAATACAAGCACCTGTGTTGCTCGTCTCGTGAGCGACCCGCCAGTAGTCGTGGACGGCTGTTTTGAATGGTTTGAGGGCTTTAAGACTCAGTAGGACGGGGTTTTGGGCGAGAGTCAGGAGGGTGTCGGTCGTCGTTTCCAGCTCATCTTCATAGACTAGGCCGCCGATCAGACCTGTTCCTTGGGTGATAACAGACGCAGGAATCACTGTGCCAGTGATGAGCTCTGTGCTGCAACCATCAGGTTTTGACTTCTTGGCGATGGACGTCAACCTGGGGTCTGGCGCGGTTTTTCTTTTCTTTGAGTTTTTGGCCATTTTGGCGATGGAGCAACTAATTTCAGATAGTTGAATGGGATTTGACTGCGAGCGAGATCGCCTTCAGCGAAGCAGCAGTGCAAACGAAGCTGTCGGAGGTTGGAAGATGTTGGATGATCTTTTGAGGCTGGCCGCCCGATTGGTTGATTACCAAAGGATCATCCAAACACTTACGGCAGACTCGGCATGTCTTCGGCGTGAGCCGCCGGAATCTACCTAACGTTGACTTGAAGTTGCGGAGAATTTTCTGCTGAATAATAGAAGAGAACTTTTCTACCTAGGTATGCAGCCACGAAGCAGCGGCTCCAGGTGACCGCCTTCATGTAGACTAAATATGCGAATAAGTAGTTTTGATGAAGGTGCCATATCGGCCTAATAAATCTCCTTATATAGCTTCCTGACGGCGCGTGCGGACGTACCCGACGGACCACGTGCGGTTCAATCTTATCTGGCCATCTCCGATCCGCGTATTTGGTGTAAGCCTCCTATTTAGTCAACGCAGCCGCCTTTGTCCTCATACCAACTCCGCGCAAGCTTCACAACACCCAACTAGACACACTCACAATGTCCTGGCAAGGTACTTCCGGATCGCCATACTCGATGGCCGCCCGCTGACGCTGATCTGCTAGCGTACGTCGACTCCCACCTGATCGCCACCGGCCAAGTCGCCGAGGCTGCAATTATCGGATTGCAAGGAGGAGTATGGGCAACGTCCAAGAACTTCACGGTATGCAACTCTAGCCTGTGACCCTTAGCTGCTATGCTCATGGGCGTGGCAGTTATCGACCGAGGAGCAGAAGGCGATCGTTGATGGCTTCACCAATCCCGACCAAATTCAGGCTAGCGGTGTGCGCCTCGCAGGCCAGAAGTACTTCACGCTCTCGGTTGTCGGCCGCACGATCCAGGCAAAGAAAGCTGTGCGTTCTACCTCTCCAACGGTTCTTCTGATTATCTACTGATTCATGCACGCCGCGTCGCAGGCTGACGGTGCCGTCATCGTGAAGACCAAACAGGCCATCCTTGTTGCTGTGTACAGGGCACCTGTACAGGCCCCAGAAGCCACCCCGATCGTCGAAAAGCTCGCAGACTACCTGATCACAGCGGGATACTGAGTGGGCGCCGGCCCAGGCATGGGAATCGTGTTATCAAGCTAAATCTTCAATGTATCCTTATCAACCTGTTTTCGAATCGCATCTCGGCCCTTTGGGCTTCTGCTGACCCGCGCATCGATACCGGCCATTTCGTAAGCCATCCTCTAAATTTTCTGACTCGTCCGATTTGCAGATGGTCGACAGAGAGAGATCTTCCTTGTATTGTTATGTTTACAATATGCTAATAAATTGATTATTGCAAAAGAGACAGTGGTGCACAGCCTCTAGGAGCTCCTCGACAACCCAGCCATGTGCGATATCCGGAAGGCCCTTCTTCGCCGACGGAGGTAGGAACGCCTTGCGGCTGCAACCCACGCACGTCCGCACCGCAGCCGTCGACAATATGAACGTCGTCACTGAACAGCGTGCTATGGTTGATTATCATCAGTAACTTGCACCGCGGACAATATTGGGAAGGGTCTTACGCCAGGTGTGCCCGTTTGCGCAAACTGCCGTCGTGATGTCCTGCAGGGGTACGGCGACGCCGCACGCGGGACACAGCTCGTCAAGCTTGCCGAGCGTGTCGTCCGACCCTAGCATTTGCGCACTCGCGTTGATGAGCGGCTGGATATGCGCAGACAGTTGGCTACCCTCAGCAGCGAGATCAGCGGGGCAGCCGTGCAAGAGTGACTGTAGGATGATACGCGAGACGAACGGGATGTCGTCGGCTGCGGTGGATGTGTCAGTTTGGATGGAAAAATGCGCAAGAAGGAACTGACGGGTGAGCGACTTGACGACCGCGAGGAGGTACCGCGTAAGGGTGCGCAGGACGCGATGTGAGATCGCGTTGAGCAGGCTCTGCGCAACGATGCCGCACTCTGCCTGCTTTTCTTCGCTGTCCGCGATTTTCTGGGAAAATGACGTCAACATAAAGTTTCCCGAAAGAGAAAAACTATTACCCAGGCGAAATCGGCTAGAGAAAGTCGCATCCTCAGCGATAGCAGATGGTCCCATCCGAACAAGTTCGTCGTCAAACCCGCGCGGAATTTCAGTCTCGTTTCTAGGTCTAAGTCGCCTTCGAAGGACGGGGGGTGGATGCCGATTGAGTGGTCTGTTTGTGATTTTGACTGTAACATTTCTAGGAGCTGGGGGTGCGGTTTGGAAGGGTCCCGCAGGTGAAGAAGGAATGGGCGAAGATGTTGCAGTGGTGACAATCTTGAAGCTACATACCATAACAGACGATGAGAACACTCCTTGCGTGAGATGAAGAGTCAACCTACATGCTTTGACGGTCGTCAGCAACACATCGAGGCCCTGCAAGATGCTGCTATCGTCTTGCTCCCACAACTGCGCAACTACCAACGTGCTGCTGTGCTTCGCGTCGTGCTTGTAGCTGAAATCTGACGGCCGACTCGACCTGGGCGGGGCAATGCCATCAACACCTACCCCAGAGGCATAAGACAACGGACCAGTGACTCACTCATACATCCACAAGAACGTCGCGCTGCAGTCGTACATCACCGCGCCGTCGATGCGCACCATATCGTTGCGGTCCACAGCGCCCTTCTCCGCCGCCTCGAACGTCGCGCGCGATGTGCGCGACAGAGCGTCCGAGTTCACGTGCCCCGCCGCGGCGTCGATAACCGCCTTCGCTGCCCACTCAGGGCGTGTCGCGAGGTCCTGCACGACGTGGAAGGAGCCGTCGAGTAGCGTGACGATGAGGCGGTCCTCCGCAGAGACGTACGCGACGCCCGCGACGGGGTGGAACGGCGACGAATCGGTGCACGTGCGCTGCAGGCGCACCCGCAGGCTGCGGTGCCCCGCCCAATGCGCTGGGGCAGCCGCGTCGTCGGTGGCGGGTGCAGACCAGAGACTGACGACGCCCGGGGTGCAGGTCACGAGGATGGGCTGGCTGAGGTTAGGGCGCGCGCGCGCGGCTGAGCGGGAGGGGGCTTACTGTACGCCCTGCGATGTGGACCCACTTGAGCGCGGTGATGCTCGTCGGCGCTGCGGGGCTGTATATGAGTACCACCTCGTGCTCCAGGGTGACGGCGAGGTTGTAAGTCGGGGTGAACGAGAACGCGGTTTCGTCGAGAATCAGCGTCTGTACGATCTTGAGGCAGCCAACGGACCCGTCCGCGGAGCCGTACGCGAGGATGCCCTCGTCTACGAAATGAGCGTGAATGGTTGGGGATTAGTGGGGGCAGGCGTACAGATCTTGGGTTCCCGCTGGTCCCATTTGGAGAATGCGAGTTCCGTGATCCATGTTTTGGAAACCTGCAGAGATACAATGTGTACCGGCGAATCACTGTTGCAATGTCTGTGCATGCATCTATCAGAAGACGCACACACAGCGACGTCACACAACACACCTCAAAAACGTCAGATGCCCAGATCGGGTCCCCAAGATAAGCAACGATGAGTCGACCCAAGGAGCCGGCTCGAAGCCGTAATCAATCTGAGATGTCCATTCGATACCTGGAAGGGGGTTAGTCGAAGGTTCTGATAAGTTCACGGATACGGATGAACGTACTGACAACTTGCGCCTGTAAAACGGAGCTAGCAGTGGATTTTTCGTCTGCAGTAGGGGCAATGGTGTGCAGCAGGTACGGCGTCACCTCAAAGATTTTGAGCCATTCTCCTTTAAGATAATTTTTACCCGCCATCCAGAGGTGTATGTCCATATTCGAACTCAATGTCGCAAATATACATCTGCGACGGATAGAATTGGCTTAATGGTGTGAATGATTGTTCGATATCGCGTACCCTCCGTTGGGGGAGATCCCACTAGGTGATGTAGCCAAGGAGATCACAGACAGGTCAATAGATCCAAGGGACACTGCGCTCCATGCTAGTATCTCCGGTTAGTTGGGAACCAGCAACAATGGACGTAGGGCTGACTTTGCGAGTACTCAGGCCACTTGATCGGGACGGCTTGGTCGTGCTGAATCATGGTCTTGAACCATCCTAGTGCGGGGTCGTCCTTGCTTGGTGTTGACTTTATGACCGAATCGTTGTCGAAATTGATTCCGTGGTCAGGCGTCTACGTTCAATCGGTCAGAAATGGCTACCACGCGCTCCATAAGATTGAGCTCATCTCGAGTCTCAAACTTGGAAAGCCCCCGTAACTTTTTTGAAGTGACACCACCGCCGGTGTGAGAATTTCGGAGAACGTACCAGGACAATGACAGCATTCTTTGTGACGAAAGCCAACTGGCCGTCCGCCGACCATTGCACGGTTTTCAAAGAGGGGTGCGATGTGACGGTGGGGATGCTGAGGGTGGTGAAGATGGGAAGCGAATTTTTTTCACGTTGTACGTTTTTGTTCATATCAGAACATGTCGAGGATGGTGGATAATTGCGTTTTCGCCGAGTTTTCGCCCAGATGTGGGATCTGCGCGACGAATTGTGAGGAATGCCTTTCGCCAGATGGTTGACGGAAGAAACGCGACTTAGAAGCCTGGTCCAGTCTTAGATCTAGTGACCAGTGAATGGTAGATCTAAGAGCAGTACTTTACACATACTTGAATTTGACTCGAATCAAACTCGAATGGTTCAGTTACACTCATCCTGAGCGAGGCGCCAATTAAAGTTGCCGTGGGAGTTGTATGTAATGGAAGACTCGGGTCACAGCTGGTCACACCCACGTCACTCAACTCTCGACTCTTGACTCGGAGACTACTACTTAACTTGCGACTAAGTAACTTGAGACCAACTACAACAACTATCGACTCGGACAAGTTCTTACAGCCTCTCTCTGTGCTTGGGCTTGAGTGCTTGAGTCTTAAAGCTAAACCATCACTCAACCATCACTCGTACCAAACTCGTACAAAACAATTCACGCAAAAGCAGTCGTCTATTACAATAGAATAATGCAGTATGTCCCGCAAAATCATAGTCTCCTCTAGAGGCTCTAATATGATACGTATTGACGATAGTCGATCAAGTAATATCATTGCCAATTGGCGACAAATTGGCGACTGCAAATTGCTAGTGGTATCACAAATCGCAATTCACCTTTGAAATTTGAAGTCTGAATACAATTGCAGTCCTCTCCTGGTCGCGTCTTTGCGGTCACTACACTTGGGCTACACCTTGTCTCATGCTTTTGTTTTATTTTGTTTCCAAAGTCTTGTCCAGAATATTTGTCGTTATCCCTGGTAAAGAACCCTCCTTCCGCCTCGCCGGGGCCCGTAGAGCAGGAGAATCCAAACGTCTTGTTCGGACGGACTATCGTATAACCCACCCCAGTATACCTTTCTCCCAAAATGCCGCCTGACAGCGTCTGCGGCATCGGCATTTGCAACGGCGAGACTGTAGGTGCGCATACGTGAGCCACCTGCCGCAGCACCTGCTACCTCCACTGTGGCGTCCGCACCACCAGCAGCAGCGCGTACGGCGGCAGACACGGCTCTGAGAATGTCTACAATCATGATTGGGTCGTCGACAGTTTCCGGGAAAACTACGACGGGTCTCTCGATTCTTGGGATGCGAATGACTATGCTGCTGATCGATTGGGGGTCTATCGCGGGCTCGTGCGCCCACCCCAAACTGCCATTGCCGCGTTGGGGCGGCGCAAGCCTTGCGACCATAGGCGGCAGCGAGATATCCCACTGCAATGGCGCGTCTGCAACTGCAAGTGAATGGCGGTACGTGATGAGGGAGTTCGTCCGGATAGGAACGTTGGGGCTAAGAGCAGGGAGTGCAATGGGGACGCGAGGCACCAGGATGGGGGATGCAGATGGATGTTGTTGAATGTATGAAATGTCATTCATAGCTGGTGAGTACAGGTTTAAACGCGCTACGGAGATTCCTTGACGATAATTTCCGGATAGGTCTTCCAAGATATCAGCAGAAGTAAGCGCTAGTTCCGTATGGCGAGTAAGGACTGATATACCAGGTCCTTCTTGGCTTGTGTTCATCCGCATCTAGTTCGAGATTGCGACGTATGCGGTAAGCTACATATACTAGCAATTTCTATCTTCATTATTCCTTACCATGTATTGTTCAGTATTTTTTCTATCCGTCTCCGATGACGATGACGGCGTATGCGAGTAGTTGACGTTTCCGCTGCTGTTCGCGTTTCCGCTGTTGATAGTAACGCTTGTGTGAAAGTCGGTGCACCATAAGGCGTTCTCTAAGGAATTAGATGTATACCACGTGAGGTCAATGGCGTTGTCGATCGAGAAGGGAATTGTGGTATCTGATTCTGCGTACATTTGCGCTCGAGGGATGAGCACAGATGTCGGGGAATTTATGCAAGTCGGGATGCCCATGGCGGCTATTTTATGATCTTAGCAAGGTACAGTGCTCCAAGTGGGTCCCTACCGTGTCCGGTTTCCCGCCGACAAGCGGATTTATGGTGGTAAACCTTTTCATTTGGGATCTCATAAATAGTACTATATAGTGCACTTGAAGCCGACCCCTACAGCCTGGTCACTGGTGCCGGTGAGAACGCTTCCCAGCTGCCATGGCCTGTGATCTGGCTCACCTTGGGATTTCTCATCCGCGATGATCCACTGCAATATTTTAATGACGGCCACACAACATCCGACATTGGGACAGTCGAAGTCTAAAAATTGGACTTCGATGTTGCTCTCCTCTAATGCATGATCTACGGGTGATGCAAGGAACGAAAATTACCTGTCGGCTGGAGAATCGTGAGAAGCAGAATCACTTTTTAATCGTCGATTAATCACCTCTACAGGCGAGTCAGCTTTTAGAATCTTCACTTTAGAATAATTGACTCTACTTATTCTACTTGTTGCATCTTGCAACCCCGTTGGCATATATAACTTGATATCACGTCAATTTATCAACGCGTCGACGCGCACGCACTCGCGTGCATCATTTAATTATGAGGTGACTCGTTGGACGATATTCAAAACTCTTATTTCCTTTAAATCTCTTATTTCCCTCAAAACTCTTATTTCCTTCGAAACTCTTATTTCCTTCGAATCTCTTATTTCCCTCAAAACTCTTATTTCCCTCAAATCTCTTATTTCCCTTAAAACTCTTATTTCCTTCAAAACTCTTATTTCCTTCAAAAATCTTATTTCCTTCGAAACTCTTATTTCCTTCAAAACTCTTATCTCCTTCAAAACTTTTATTCGTCTCAAAACTAATCAGATCTTCGCAAATAGATTTGGAAATGTTTCATCTCCACGTGCTGGGGTCACAGTCAACCGTCTGCAACGTTGTTTCTTGAACGACACTCCCGCTAGCCACATCATACTGGACCACGACCGGGGATAGAAGCTGCTCGGCCGGCGCTGACGCTCGACCGATATGTGTGGAACAGCTCTGAGCAGCAGCTTGCGATGGGGTGAGTTGGAATTTCATCATGCAATACGGCCGAGGCTGATGAACATATGTAGTGGACTGGCTACAAGATCCCTATGTCAACTCAAGCTCGCTGCTCAAGCTCAAGTCTCACTCTACAGAGACGAATACGAGGTCTCGGAGCGCTTCGCCGCTGTGCTCTTCGTCACCGGCTTCGTGTCCGCAGGCTTTTCAGCGCCCCTCATTGGAGTAAGTGAGCACGCGTGCAGACTCTAGTACTATATCTTCAGCTGACCATCCAACTTCACAAGTCCAACAGCGGTCGGCGCAAGCTTTGCTTCTTCTTTCATACCCTAACATGTCGACGGACGATCGTGTGCGCTTCTGGGCATTCTGCGCGTCTGAGGTGCGTGTTGGCATATACCCCGTGGAGAGTACGCTCCGCAGACGCTCATCAGCAATGAGCACTGCACCAAGGTACATCCTGCCGCCGTATCTTCCCTCTTCTGCGCCGCACTCAACATCTTCGTTGTCGTGTCGCTCCTGTCCGGCAGATCGTTCGTGGGTCAGGCTGTCCTCACAGCGTCCGCCCTGATGCTTGGCTTCTCCTGAACAACAACCCTGGCGGTAGCTGATGAATCTGCATACCTTTATAGTTTGGTATGCAGGCTTTGTCTACCCTTGTGTGAATGGAAAATGGCTTGCAGCCAGAGGAGAGCAGGAGACTCATCAGTAACCGTAGGGACTTTCTTTAAGGAATGAGGTATTAAGATACCAGATGCTCTTTGAATAGCGTAGTACTTAAATAGAAATCTTACAAGTATTTAAATGTCAAAGTGTGAATATTTAAAGTATACAGCTATTCAAAGAGAATGAAACCTATTCTCTTTAACGAGAGCTCACGATTATTTTAAGGAGTATCAGAAGTTAAATAGTCAAGAAGTTAAATAGTATTTTCTTTAACGAGCACTAAAGTGTATTTAAGGTGTATAAGAAGTTAAGTAGTAAAGAAGTTAAATAGTATTTTCTTCAACGAACACTGGGGTGTATTTAAGGAGTATAAGAAGTTAAATAGTAGAGTACGGGAAGTTAAATAGTGAATGAGTTCAATAGTAAACAAGTTGAATAGTAGAGTATAAGAAGTTAAATAGTAGAGTACGAGAAGTTAAATAGTGAAGGAGTTGAATAGTAAACAAGTTAAATAGTCAAGAAGATAAACAGTTGGTATGTAAAGTGCCGCTACTTAGAGAATAAAATTTGAAGCTTGAGTCGTTACAGTACCTACTTAGCGTTAAGAGTGCTTATTTCAACAGAACGTCCGTCAGTACTATTAGCGGGTACTAACGTTAACAACTCCTCGTTGCTCTTTGAAGGCCCTGCACCTTCCTGCTCGCTTTCATAATCGGACTTTTCATAGTAAGGTATTTCACGTCCCGTCTTGGTCAAACGCCAGCTGTTAGCCTTCACTTTTCGCCTCTTTTTTTCGGGCTTGGCTAGCGTCGGCTCTGCGACCTGTGGCTTTTCTCTCGGCCGCAGTTTTTTCGGTGGCCGAGGCTCACTGCCCACTGCACGTTTGCGCTTTTTGACAGTTCGCGCAGCTCCAGGCTTGTTGCCCACCGTCAGCGTCGTTGCTGTAGGCGCCTCAGTAGGCAAGGCTGCTGGGGGCTCAGGTCTGACATTCGCTGACGTGGTAGGTGCCACCTTCGACGTTTCAGCAGTCGAGGGCGTGGGGAGCTGATCCGTTGCCTTGTTCAGTTGATCAGCGTGTGACGCTTCCGGAGCGGGGGAGATGAATGTATCGGCAGTTGGAGGAAGTGATACCGTAGAGGTTACCACTGACGTGGTAGGCGCCACCTCGGACGTTTCAGTGGTCAAGGGCTTGGGGAGCTGATTCGTCGTCTGGTTCAGTTGATCGGCATGCGACGCTTCCGGAGCAGGGGAGATAAGTGTATCGGCAGTTGGAGGGGGGGGAACCGTAGATGCAGGATGTGCCGCTTTAGATGTCTCCGCGGTCAACGGCGTGGCCGCTTTATCCGTCGCTTTATTCACTGGTTGGATGGTGTGTGGTTGCTCAGCAAGGCGGTGTGGGAGGGGTGACTTCTTGCGGGTAGTCGCTTTCATGTTTACTGCACTGTCGAAGTCTAACTCATCTTCGCTTGAGCCGCTTTCGTGTTCATTCTGTTGGTAGAACTTGAAAGGTACACCTCGCTTCTGACGGTCCTGAAGATACGCGACAAGCATATACATATGACCGAGATCTTCGACCATTTCGGAAGCCGGCCTCAGGCGACATGGAAGTTTGAACGTGTCACCATCGTAAAACATTTCCGGGTCCTCAGCAATCAATTTCCATGGGACTTTGTTTCTCTTCGTGGCTGGGGAGGCTTTATCTATACACAATATTCAGTGAGGACTCGCACAGTGTCGCCACAGTAGATAAGTACATACCCCACAGTGCAGCAATGTAATCCTCAACACCAATTGCAACCTGACCCGGGCTCGACATTTTGGTGTCAATATCGGGAAATAGTGGTGTACCGTCATCCCTCCGCTTGATTAGAGTTGTCCTCGGAGGGGGTGGATCTGCGCGCCAGTGGTTGTTAGAAAGTGAATTTAACTTGAAGTTTAAATCATTCTTACGGGGGACTATCTCGTTACTATATTGTCGCCATTGACTATGCCACTCCTCGTGGTCCATCATTTGAGCATTGATCCTTGCACCAGTGTTTACGTCCGTTCCTGCGTAGAGACTATCCATACGTCATTGAATGAAAACCAGTACATAGTTTAAACGAGACTTACCAGCCACACTCAAGTCCACCTTGGTCGTCGCGGTAGGCAAAATGGAGCGCCATAACCACACTTCCAAGCCGGCCTCGGTCGCATATCGATTGAATTGCATCGGTCATGAGGAGCGGGAATTCCTCTCGGTTGCTACTTGAGATTCAGTATAAAGTGACCGACGAAGAAATAGTGCAAGTACCGCGAGACATCTCCAGAAAGCGCATGAGCACGGTCCTTCCAATCATTTTTCTCTGAGTCCGTAAGTCCGTCCCAAAGATCTGCTAGAGCCATGTTCCTTGCCGCGCCCTTCGGGAGATTATCGTTGCGGGCCTGTAGAATCTCTTCGGCCCTCTCCTTCAGCAGTGTCGCATTTTCTTGCGCATAGAACTCCCTAGGAGAGACATCGCCCGAGAAAATGGCGAGACTGCGTAGCGCTTTGTCTACCACACGCTTATCAGTCGTCGATGGAGCACTCTTCGAGACGTGGCCGTCCACAGTAGTAGGCAAGCCTTTGGCGATAAATCGATTGTAGTAATTGGTAAACCAGCCAACGATAGCCTTTTAAAACATCTGTTAGTAGTGAAAGCATGTAGTCCTTGCAGTATCTGTACTCACAGCAAACCATTCACCCGTGCTGTGTTGAGAGAAGTCGAGGGTCTTGAACTCTGGTCGCTCCACAAGTAGCCGCTGTCTGCATGTATGAAGCTGGGTAGTTACCTAAGTGAAAAGATATATCCACAGCGGAAACTGCCCACTGGGCAACTCATGCATGCCCTGCCTGCCAAATAGCTACGTTTTGAGTGCTACGACGTGCCTTTTGCAGTGCTGTGCTTATTTGTTTGCACATTGATGCACATCAAAAGCCAATGTGTGACCTCTTGCTTGCCTCTGTTTACATCATGCAGGCTCACTCATGCCATATTCTGGCCTCAAATCCAAACAAATGTAAATAATAGC
>KN817690.1:21045-34233 GCA_000827495.1 Hypholoma sublateritium FD-334 SS-4 | reverse complement strand
TTTTGCCAAATAAGGAAGCTACCTACAGTGATGATTTTGGTATATTTGGATAGCCCTGAATTTTCTGCTAATTTAGCAATTTTTTTCTCACTTTTCTATATTTAGACCAGCTTATGTAAGATCATTGCTGCCATGTTAGGCAACACTGGCAAGTGGCCATTTCATGCATGTGGGGGTAGGCCTTGGGCAACTGCCCTGTGATGTATCACTGGGCAACTTCCCAAGGGTTTGGGCAGTTTCCGCTGTGGATATATCACTTCACTTAGGCAACTACCATGGGTTGATACATGAAAACAGCAGCCATGGTTGGTCGCTCGAGGATTTCAGTTGCCGTTTTCTTCTTCCATGCAGTGACGTGACGATTGTTCTTTAGGGGGCGATCTCGGGCTATGTCGCTGATGTTCTGCTCGAGATCCATGCCACACTTGTAGAGAATTTCCTCTTGCACGGAAGTGAACGGGAACTTTGTAGCCTTGACGCCTCGTTTGTCCTGGTCCGGGCGCCAGCGTGTCTTGTAGGAAGACTCCGAACCGTCGACACTGTTGTTGCGTTTGTTGGGCATTAGGTTGAGTGGGAGGGAATTTGGGAAGAAAGACGGGACAACAGGTGATCGACGCGTACTTAAGCACGCCAATTGTCATTTTTGATTTTGGCCGTATCTGGCCAGCAAGTAATGTTTATTAGGGCCCAAAAAGCGCTGGCCTGTTGCCATATCCGCATTAATCTAAAGCAATGTATCGAGCCAACTCAGCATGAGTGGCTCAAGCAACAAGCGTTTCGTGTGGAGATACCCTTAAAATCGGCCGACCTTTCCTCAACAAAACCCTCACATTCCCTTCACTATGCCCCCAAGCGCCGCCGAAAGCTACCTTTCCGCCATCGCACCACCTGCCAAACTCCCGCCATGTGTCCATGGCTATGATCATAGCTTTCGAGTATGCATGGGCTCGCTGCCGTCAAACTCTCACGAAATTGGGAGGCGCTATTCCTGGGTATGATCAACACTTTTACAAAATTTACCAAATTGATGCCACTTACGCAGTGCCACGGAGGGAATCGTCGATGTGTGGTCAGCGACAAAGGGCCCGTATTATCCGTTGCTGAGCGTACCCTGTTGCGCCAAAAACTCAATGAGTTCAAGGAGCAACTGAAGACTGATAAGAAGGAGATCAAGACCGCTGGGGGCCGTACTGCCGCAAAACGCAAGAGGGCTCGATCAATCACCTATGATGAAGATCATTGTAAGCAATCTTTTGTGCGGAAAAGACAATAACTGACATGTCTCAATTATGCTCAGCTGCCGTTGATGACGATGAGACTGGTAAGCCATTTATTGTCTACTGAAAACAATCGCTCACGCAGTATGCAGTCAGCGATACTGACTCATCGCAAGATGAAACTGTTAAAGTCCATATGTACTTCGGGGTAAGTTACCATAATCTATTAACGTCGGTGCTCGAACTTACTACTGCGTAGCCCGATACAATGTCATCGCATGATGGCATTGTTATCAATGGATCATATTCGTTCAGGGAGGACATTCACTTTTGTGAACTCGGAAGCTGGCCTGAGACACATTGGTTAATGTTTGATGTCATACAGAAACGATGGATCGACATACCCGCCCTTGCTAGACTCGAAGTCGGATCTGGACCTCTTGTCACCCGCTATAACGACCCCGAGGTTGATTTGACCACCTACGAGAACTTGGACTCCCTTTTAGAAAAGGCACTCGACGCATTTACTATCGACAATGTCCACTCCCCATCTCACGCGAGATGTGTTCCCCAGAAGGCTCTCCCAACACCCAGCTCATCACAGACAACAGCAGGAACATCTTCCCCTGTAGCCTCTCAGTCCCGTAAACACGTTTGTAGATACTAGTATTAATTCTGGACAATATTCTATATAGTCTACTTGTACATATTATTACGATAGCTCTCACGAAGGGCACTGACCAGATTTTTGTTTCGATCTTTATCTGCTTTTTGTTCGAAGACAGTGCATAAATGGTTTGCAGGCAAGTGGATGATCTTCTCCGGAGAATTGCGCTGCATCGAATAATTTTGGGGGGGTGGGTATCGTAGACATTTTGCGTTTGCCTTTGCGATCAGGAGAACAATAGGGGATTCGAGGGATCAAAAGAACTTCAGCGCCCCAATTATGAATGGATTGGACTAGTCCGATGTCGCCTCTATATGTGCCCCGCGTAACTCGAATCCATTCGCCTTGAACCACATTAGAATGCGCAGCTTTCAAGTTGAGCAGGTCGACGCGATCAGATATATCAATGTGCGTTCGAACAACTGAGTCATTTGAAACGATGACCCCGGGAGAGAGACGAAGAAGATCTTGTAGATCTTTATTCATGGTGCATTCCAGGTAGACATAACCGTGAATGTTGCCTGGCATGAATGCAGACAGGAGTTCATGCTTCGGTTTTGCTGATACCAGTAGATACGCCACTAGAGTTTCCTCGATCCCTAACTGTAGCATACATATGTAATTGAAAAAGTGGATATCAAATGACAGGAACACTTACACGACATTTCACCCTCCACATAGGGGGGTCATCGGCGCAGGGAAGGCGGGCAATTTCGTCCACACCCGCAATCGTTCCCATCGTCTTTTCAATTGATGTAGTATACATGTCGTATGTCTTGGTACGAGCGCCCACCCTCCGCAATAAATCCTGGTAGTATGCGTCCATCAAGCTGTCGAACTCTTCGGGGCCCGAGACAGCAGGGACGGTGTCTTCGTTTACTGTTGAGCCTTCGTCCAGGTCATCCTGTATAAAGCTCTCTGAAATGGAAGGGTGATCATGATTTGGCCGGTGACGAGGGTCAAACTGACGTACCTTGTAGTTCGGGGTCGTCTCCCTCCTCGTCGGAGTCCTCAGCCTCATCCACCATTGCCTCCATGTCAAGAAACGAGCGTACGAGGGGTTGCGGCTACGCCAAAAGTGAGTAGGAGTACGCATGCCCATGTATGCCGCGCGACATACGCGTTTCATTGCGGCCAACCTGGTGGCCAAGTAATCGTTAGTTCAGTCATCATTTATGCCTCTTTCCTGGCTCTTTCCGCGCTTATAAGTTCAATAATGATGCCTTATGACGGCGGTACGCATGCTCTGCTCATTCATATCTAGTCTTCACCCGTGCCCTCAGTCATTTTATTGTACATAGTATATATATTGTATTTCTATCTACATTTAGTGTAATTGAACTCACCGGTGTCAAGTATATGTTACGAGCTATGCGCTAGAGCTCGTTTGAGCTTCAAGTTGGTGGTTCGAGGAAAGGGAGAAGGCGTGCGAAATCGGCTGATGAAAGCCTGATACGGGTCGGACTTCTCAAGTCGGATTCCGGCGAACATCGTACCCGATTTCCGGGTATAATCACATCCGGTGAGCCGGGATCAGATTTCTAAAGTCAGACGTATGTATTCACGCACTCTTCAATTTTGCACGCCTTTCCTTCTGCTTCCACACCACAACACGACATGGCCCTTCCCTTGCTCGCCGGGGCTTCCTCGCCGACACGCACATTATGATCGCTCTCGTCTTCGTCGTTCCTCTCCCTCAACGCCTCGGCACTGCCACAGCCCTCCTCGTCGACGCAGAACACCTGCACCAGCCCCGTCTCTGTCATCAGCGTTCGCCGCACTACACGTCAAAAATATATGTGCATTTATGATCATCCGTAAGTCTCCAAACAAGAATACAAGTCACTTCTAATACCAGAACTTGAGAATAGACACGAGCCGCACCCATCAGCCGCACCCATCATAACGGCTACTCAGTGTCACCCAACCTCCTCCGCTTGGTACTGTCTCGGGCGACGCGGACAGGGGAAGAACAGGCCTGCGAACGTCTGCGCTTTGCCCGACGAGGTGCGGTCGTGGCAGCACTCTCCGGGATCAAGTTCCTCGCGGGCGTAATTGGAAGTTCGGTGGGTATTTCGGTGTTGATTGTTGGTACGTTTGCCGCGTTCTCGGGGGCGGGTACGCGATACTGAGTTCGCAACTGCGAGGTTAGAGAGTCCATCGCCGGAAATTCGTCTGAATCGGTGGACATGCTGCTCTTCGCGCGGAACATCAAGAACTCGTCGGGGCGGACCTCGATACGGGCGAATGTAGGTACGTCCACCCAACGCATCTGTTCTGCGTCATACATGGTGAATTGTACACTTGGCCAGACTATCTGGTTGCGTAGGGAGTGATCGCTCCGCAGAGAATAAAGTCCATTCGTGAGGGGCCCCGACGTCTCCCACCAAAGCTCGGGCTGAGAAGGTATGGATTAGTTTTTTTGCTCCTGACAAGTTGATTAAACTCACCTTGTAGAAAACGTAGATTTTCACCATAGGAGACGTTGAGAGATCCAGTCCAGCGTCGCAACGGAGAGGATTGCGCAGCGCATCTTCAGTCCTTGGTATGCATATACCCTGGATCGGAGGCGGCGGCGTAATCTCTTTGCTATGTTCGCGGTCCGACATGGTGTAGGCGTTTTCGCGAGGGAGGAGGTATTGTCGGAATCAACCGAGACTGGATGGAGGGGGCTCTGAATAAATACTGCGCGCAAGGCCTTGTGGACGCTTAGCTCAATTGTTGTTTATTGTATTTGAAGCACCATTTAAGCAAAATCCAAGGCCTGTCTGGCCAAAGCACTGGGGGGTGCCCCATTTTAGGAAGGTTGTTGCGTATATGGCCAATAAGAAATAAAGCAAGCAAGTAGTCCTTTTTGTGGCCTGGCCTGAGCCACTGACGCGATGTACCAACAATACAGGTATTCTTCGAGAGTGGCACAAGCTAAGCGCGAGCTCCTTTACCCCAATTTTATCTCAATCCAGTCGTACGTACGAACACACGATGAGTAAAGCCCACCAACAGAGGCTGGCGAAATTGGAGAAGAAACATGGGCATCAAATCATCCGAGACAGCGACACTCGCTTCAGCAAGGATATCTTAGTAGCAGGTGCGTAATACCTATCTCAGTTTCGAAAACTCAATTAAAACAATTTGGTAGGTTCTCAGATGTCCGTCAAACAGGTGCCAATCCCTCTATATCGTGGCCTCGTACTCGCTGCGCCCTCAGATAGCCCATCGATGGGGACACAAATAACCGAAGAAACTGGGCGTAAGAGCCAGACGCAGGTGCGTTGTTTCTTGTAGATATTGACTGCTCAATCTCATCTTCAATCTCATCTTACGTTGTACTTCAGGCGTCAGCTCAGCTACAACTTTTCATGGAACATCTCACATCAATCCAAGAGTACATCATCAGCCACGATGCTGACATGTCGGTTGGAGAAGACTGTCCCTGCGGCCGACTCGATACAGGCGGAACTAGGACAAAGGCGACTATCAAATGCATGGATTGCTCATTGTCAGCCCCTGCATGCTCGTTGTGCTTTATCGACGAACACGTAGCCAGATACACGCACTGGGCAAACATTTGGAATGACGAAATTGGATGTTACACACGTCAAGACATTTCGTGCCTTGGATATGTTATCAATCTAGGTCATGGCGGCAGACCGTGCCCTGATACAATTCCCAATAGCGATATATTTTTCCATATCGTTGATACGAATGGTGTACACAATACCAAGATTCGGTTTTGTGGATGTCTACCCAAGCTTGACCGTGCATCCCAACTACTGAAGCACCAATTATTCCCCGCCACAATGTCTCGGCCCACAATGGCCTTCACGTTCCGATTAATGGATTTCTACAATGTTGTCCACGTCGAAGGCAAAATCTCGGCCTACGACTTCATTGGAAGCATTCGACGCACGACGGACAATGTGTTTACTCATAATGTGACTGTAAGTATTCGTTGTATTTTTCTACCTTGGGAATCGTCACATCTGACCGTTACGCATAGGACCCGTACCCCCAATTTCGTTTGGTCTCCCGCGTCTGGACCCTTTTGGCCAATTTGAAGCAACAGGGACATTATCACAACATCAACGAAGTGCTGACTCCTTTGGGATCGCAGCGTGATTCGTTAGTTGTGGCATGTCCAGCATGCCCACAACCGATGATGAATATGGAACCGACATGGAGGGATACGCCCTGCCATCTACGGTAATTGCTATACGCTATACATCATGATGAGCCTAATTGCGTTTCTGTAGACATATTAATCAACACCAGTGGACAACTGACGGGAATTTCCACCTGAATAAATATACCAAGAACACTGATCCGGACGACGTATCTATCTACGATGGTCGGGCCTATTTTCCTCCTGATAATCAATATCAGACGTATCTCAAAAAGTTCCCAAAGGACAGTAAAGAGGTACTTGAGGTTTACCTGCATATACATCGTTACCTGACACACCGTTCCAATAGAAAGTCGTTTGCGACCACCTGAAGGCCCTGGAGAAGCAGCAGCGAAAGAAATTTAAGAACATGGATGTGACTGGTGTCGTCCAAGTCCAATGTAGTCATGTTCTTGTCAAGTCCACCGTCGATCTTCAACTGGGTGAAAGGTGCGAAGTACTTCTATATAATACTTGCCTTTGCTAATGTTTTTTAGATTTGCAAACACCGATTATGCCCTTGCTATGGCTATCCGTCAGCACAACATAACTGAATTACTAGATGAATCCATGGATTTGAAAGAGTCCTACGACATAAATTGCGGGTTCAGTGTCAACGCTTCCTCTCGTTTTGATGCAAACTTTCCCGAGCTCGCCGCCGTAGTCAAGAAGATGTCTTGGTTGATACCGCTTGTGCATATCCAGAACCACAAGAACAATTGCATGTATCTTTTCTCTTCGTCGTATTCCAAAGGAGCTGGTCATTTTCACGGAGAAACTGCTGAGATGGTATGGGCGGAATCGAATCAGTTAGGGGCTCAGACCCGTCAAATGAATGGTGGTCACCGACACGACACTATCATCAATGCGACGAGTGATTGGAATTGGAAGAAGATTGCGAATATGGGTATGCTCGAAACATTTAATATCGCCTTGAAATTTGTCTCACCTTATATATCCAGCAAATGCTTTGATGAGTGACATCCACCGAGCCAAGGCTCTGTTCACAACCAAACGCGAGATCTTGAAATCTCTAACAGACCTATATTCGGATCGTGTACCACTGTGGAACAAGGCTGATCGGACTGTCTGTCCGCCGAAAAGCGGCAAGGAGGTCCAATGTGTTTATCGACAGAAGTCGGAAAAACGTTAGTGGTTTACTGGGTCAATTTACAACACAATCTCATTAGTTTATAGTTCCGTCGCAGTCTCGGGTCTATGAGTTGATGCTGGAAGATGATGATAGGCAAGAACAAGCTGAAGAGTACGGCAATTGGACGCTGTCGAGACAATCAAAGGCTGTTGTAGCCGGCCTCCTCACTTTGGGCTTCTCCATCCTTTCGATGCAGTAGGTAGTCTTTTTTTACGCTATTGTATCACAACATAATCCATCTTTAGGCGTCGTATACAGCTCAAATTGGAACAGCGCGGTAAAAATACAAAGCGACAAGTCACCGACGCTGAACTGGCAAAAGAACGTGCACAACTCTCGTGTAAGATCCAGAAACTACGGGTCATCCAAAAGGATACCACCCCGCAGGTAGAACCCTACGTTTTTGACCAGCATGTCAGAACGAAACTCCAGGACTTGCCGGAGCATGAAGTGCTCTACCTTCCGTCGGATTTCCTCGAAAACGATAGAATATCGCTAGGCTTGGTTGAAATGGGCGAAGATCAGCGGAAGCTTGCGGAAGGCGCAGCGAACGACGCCATTCTACGTGTACAGAAACTCGCAAAAGTCTTGTCCAATTCACGCTTAGCAAAGAAAGCCGATGGATCAGGCCAAGCGTACCAGACTCGGGCAACTGCAACAGAAACAGAGATCGTGTTCAAACTGGACCTAGCCATAAAGGACTACAATGATCTACGACGACTCTTGATGAAGTTTGGGCTACCCGACAATGATTCTGTCTACAGGCCTTTGGCACTTGTCGACACGTTCCGTAAGCCAACCGCAACCAATCGAAACTTGGGTGACACCTATCGCAACGACGGACCTCTGTGGGCAGCTAATGCTGGTATCACTGCTGGTGCTCGACCTCCAACCGGGTCTCAAGTTTCTATGACATCACAAGTTGCAACGCAGACAACAAAACCTATGAAACGTAAGGATTTATCATTCACTGTAGACAAATATGTCACATTAATCGCTTATCAGGTGGCGAAAACACTACTCAGCCACTACATCAGGCTAAGAAACGGAAAACAGACTCTGATAGCGCTGCGGGAACACGGAAGCATGCTCGAATTGAAGGTAAGTGTAATACATCTGTCGCTATACCGTGTTCTTATCGAGAATATAGATGGGTGGATTTGGAGCTTCATGGGCCGTGCTCACATGTCAAGTCAAGATCTTCAGGATTATCTAGACGAAGGTATATGTCGCGTCCCTCTGTAATCAAATTCTTGGGTTTGACGTCTTGTTTATTCAGGTGATCGTGTTCAATGGTTCCGAGCAGAGGCAGAAAAGGAACGATGGCAGGAAGAGTGGGAGATGCGGCAAGCTGACTACTTGCGCTGTGTTCGATACTTCAAGAAAATGGGTCAGGTATGGATGAGTCTAGTGACTGATGTCCTCCGCGACGACTCTGTTCAACTTGGGATGAATGCATATGCTCGTAAGCAAGCAAGGATGTATACTGATATGAATGAGTATGCTGTCAAGCTGCTCATTGGCGAAGGTTACGGCCATCTTTTAGACGGCGAGAAACCACTTTACAGACATTTGGATGAGGTCCGGGCTCTGCCAGAGAATGTACTATCATACAAGTCCTAGCGGTCTTACAATAAAATTATGTACAGAGTAGTTATGTGCATAATTTAAAGACTTTGCTGTATTCTTTAATGAGGGGACTTGGGTATTCTTTGAAGACCTCACTCTGTCCTTTAAAGAGAACATCAATAAAGAGGGGACTTGGGTGTTCTTTGAAGAATTCACTCCATTATTTAAAGAGAATAATAATAAAGACCTTCTCTGGTGTCTTTAATGAAGTTTTATTCAAAGACTACACTGGAATTATTTAAAGACCATGCTGTATCCCGATACAAATCATTTAAAGAAAGTCCCTACGGATTTACGACTCATAACAGGGTGTGTAAATACAAAGACTGTAGACAGAACTGAATATATTCAAATCAACGAAGACTTTGTTATTGGCACCACAACAAGCAAATTACAAAAGTTTTAACCCATAATCTCCCGACAAAAACTCAACGCCCAAACCCACACCTGTTTTTGGTGTTCCATATCTCTAGAAGCAAAGATTGCCCCTGGAAGCATTGCAAGACTCTGCTTGAATGCTGCCAAATTTTCTGCAGAAAATGGGCAATGCGACTCTTCCACCTCGACTGTGCTCAAGACATCTGGAGTGTGAGCAACAAATGGGTTCTGGGGAAAGAGATCGGCAGGATTAGCAGCAGCATGGTGCTCTTGAATCCGCCGATCTTGGTAYGCTTCCCAGTCRACTCCGTACTCATCGACGTTTTCCTCTTCTACATCATCCCCAATCGGCTCGAATTGATGTGCGTTCAGAGGACTAAATCCTCTTGCCCCGTCTTCYACCATACTGAACCAGCGCATCTCTGCAGGAGTTTTTGTTCCTTCACCGCGAGGCCGGCCAGAAATAGACATTTTGTGATTGTTCCAAGAATTYGCCCAGTCGGTGATATCTTGATTCAAGGAGTCAAGGAAGAGATAATGGATGAGCCATATATGGCCTGGGAGTTCAACGTCCAGACCACCTTGGTATTCAAGTTCTTGGAAAAATATCTTCCATTTTGAACCAATGCCCGAGGTGAAATCGAACCACAGGCGCTCAATACGAATGTTGTGGACACTCCTGAGGGACCCAAAATCAGATTGCATCTCTGAATCAACTGYGCTATTAGTATCTCTACTCACCTTCCCCAAATGTAAGATCCTCTTCCTGACCCCCGCATTTCTTCCATATAAGCTGCGACCATCACATTTTCACCTCCATGATCACCGCGGCTTCGGCTGGGAAGTCCATGAACTGCGACAAGCTCTTCRAACAACTTGAGCACTGTTGTTGCACGATTGTTGTTGTGAGCCCTAATACCCGTCACAAAGCGCGAATATCCATCAATAAATCCATGGACTACAATTTTATATCTAATCAAGCCTAGGACAACAATATAAATTAAGATCTGTAATAAATTTCCGAATGAGAGATACATACCGTGTTGACCATCATGATGGCATAGGGAATTATAACCTCGGACATTGTACACGCGGCGCTCAATCCGCCTGACACCAAAACCTGCATGGGGAGGACCATGAACACGAGCATATGACTGTTGAATGTGGCTTCGAGGAACATGGTGGCCAAGATATTTAAGATGCCCATCAATCATTCGGCGACCAAAGGTAGGAAACGAATTCAGAATGTCCCTCATAATTGTGTCCAGGTCGTCATCAAGGAGAGTAGACTGAGAAGAAGTGGACGAAAGATAGTAGCGCATGGTTTGTCCTTCTTGATTTATAAATTCCACATACACAGGATCTCCRGGTTCTACAATTCCGAGCTCCAGTGCGCGGCGACGAACGAGGCGYGAGCTAACATTAAACACGCGGCCAAGTGCAGTGGGGCCTCTCATTGAATATGAGGTTTCTAAAACTTCAGGGTCAATGATAATTCGAGGACGGCCTGGTCTTCCTGTGCGTTCTCTTGTGACTGGCTCTATGGGATCTGCATCTGGGACATCTGCAGACATGAACTTTGCGTCTTGAAGGTCTTTCATCATTGAATTRATACTGTCACRAATAATGCCAAACTGCTCTGCAGGTATAACATCTACATGCTAAAATAACTGTCAGACATYGTCCAAGAATRATGCTGCATCTTACCTGAGTGATTTGCAGCATCAGGCGTGAGCAAGCCTGGATCCTTTGTTCTAGCTGAACTACATCACCAAGTTGAGTATGGAGGGCTATATGGACATCATTTTTGAGGTGATCAAAAGCTGCAGCGATAGTAGCAAGAACAGTGGTGTGGACCTGCGCCATGGTTAATAATTGCAGGAGACAGAAAGCCTTTGACAGCCCACAGCCTATAGGTGATACCACATTAATAATATTTACCCGTCTTCTTTGGCCCAGGCACTCCCGCACATTGACCGCACATTGACCGCACAAGACCCAATAGGCATAAAGCTTGCAGCTTATAAGTTGAGGCTTGTAATAAGGCTATGTATATTTACTATAGTAATTGCAGACATTGCCACAATATCTTGTGTTGCGTAGATACTAATAGGGATGATGAATAACCACTGGTTAACCATCCTTCATCATAATCTTTGACGTGGTGCTCGCACTGGGTTACAAAAGTACATAAGCGCACGCAGAGATAGTGTAAGTGTTATCCTGCCCCTCTTGCGCAATGCGCAATTCTTGCAACATGTTTAAGTTAGTCATCTACATAAAGGAAACTATTTCACAATGCATGCCAATGATACACTCTCACTTTCCCATCACTATCTCCATCAGACAAGGAATTAGGCGCCTGTTGCATGTGGGCGTGCCGCGTGCACCCTGCGCACAAAATAAATGACCTTCTCCATCTGTTACTTAGAAGATACGCCAACCTCTAGCTGGAGAAATTGAAAGTGGTCTGTCCGCTGGAAGCCGACATGCTATCATCGAAGTTTAGGCTGGTGTTGGAGTTGTGGACCAGACCTATCGATCAGACTTAGCCGCTGTAGCACAAACTAGGTGGTACTCACATCGGCCAAAATAGAGACCGAGTGAGTAGCCTTGGTACAGTTCTGGCAAAGTGTGTATGCTAATTCTTGGATTCTGTTTGAATGGTAGGTAGTAGTATGAGCCCATGGAACACAAAAGAGGTGCTTTGTGCCAGGAGGGGGAACCTGTTTCTATTTTGAGTCATTGAGCAGAAAGACGTACTATACTACTAATGGCTAGATTAATAGGCTATGCGGGAATCATTGAAGAGTGAGATGAACCTATCACATAGACCATTAGACCATTTACTTCCTATGATTTGCGAATGACTTTGTAGATAGAAATCATTGAGGGCGGGTGCATAATATTATTACTATCAAATACACTTCCTGCCTGACAGTTTCCAGTTTTGTCCAAATATCTTCTAACGGTAGATGCATGAAATTATTTGCCAGCAAGTGAGTGGGTGAGAAAAAACCACAGCGTGGAACGCCATCGCGTTAGACTTCATGAGTGCTGGGGCACAAAATGAACAATGTCAAACCAGACTAGGTTGCCTCCATCAAGTTGAACACGTCCTGTGAGGTGATGCAGCCAGAAACTATGGTCATTTATAAAACAGGTGGATTGACAAATCAAACTACATTACTTGCTCTTAGTTCCTCCAAGGTAGTCAAAAGATTGAGACCCATCTTCCATTTTCGGGGACGAGCATTCAATTGCTCACGATAAAGCTCGGGGTTTTTGATTTTACAATCCTCAACTAGTGAGTACCCGTAATCCACCCAGCGGAAGAGCCCGCCCGGCATGTACTGAGTAAAAGAGCTACGTGTGTCGCCTTTGGCCACTGGAACATTAAAGTGGGTGATGGTAGCTGAAGGAATTAACACGAGAGCTCCTGGCGGAAACTCTATAACCAGGCGCAGTTCCCACAGGACTAAGTGCCCGCCTTTTTTTGGATCAAAGTTGCCCAGGGCCTGGATAGCGCACCAACCATATGCAAGGTTCAGCGTGTCGCGATGCGGATATGTCCAAACGTCAGGGCCAACGTTGAAAGCGGCAGCTGGGAACACGCTGACGTGGGCCGGAAACAGACGTTCGAGGCCAGGTGTGTTGTCGTACAAATCATTTAGCACACCTCGGGTGTGGTGGTAAAGCTTAGGAGCAAACGATGACAAAGAGTCTGGAGTAGAATGAGCCCAACTCCCATCGTTGGAATTGAAGAGACAAACTCACAGCTGGCGAAGGCAGCAAGTTGTCGAACGTGAGGGTTCTTGAGTAATTGGGCTATCATAGGTTCGCAACCTATGCTGCTAGTTTATGGCTTCAACCATGGGTAGTTGCCCAGATAGGTTCATGCATCCACAGCGGTAGTTGCCCAAGCTCCTGGGCAGTTGCCCAAAGCCAATTTCCAGCAGCAAACATTTACACTGGGCCTTCA
>KN817690.1:0-11421 GCA_000827495.1 Hypholoma sublateritium FD-334 SS-4 | reverse complement strand
GKRYWGCTKRRRGKTGRGTGAATTGGTGTGAGTGATCACCCAGTGATGGCTCCCTACCCATTTYGTTGCATTTGCCYATGTATCTCTGTCAGTTCTGCTCGGATTCCTTAGCTGTCTGTTTGAGGTTGTGCGGATTTTAAATGCGGTTCCAACGCTGTCTACCACGTCCCGGAGCGTTCTTTAATCGCTGTACAATAACCCAAATACAGTATTTTAAGCGTACATCCATAGATAGTTTATGGAGAAGTCATTTGAGCAGATATTCAAATTCTGTAAAACCGAAGCTTTAGATAATATCTATATTCACCTATTTCAGCCGTTGAATCAGACCCAGAAGCTAGGGTGACAGCAGATGCAATTGAGATTCATCTGTGATTCAGTTTTACTTGCTCAGTAAATACCCTTGTCATAAATGCAGCTATTCTATTGATCGCAGTGCACAGGTTTAGAGCTAATTAAGACCTTTCTAAAACATGTCTTAGCATGTCTGTCCGATCAAAATTGACCATGCAACAAGCTAATCATTCAAAGGGTGGAGGAGAAGGTGGTCTACTTCGGAGTTTTCACCCACAAAATCCTTGATCTGCCATAAAAATGTAACAAACATATAGATAGGTACTACCATTTCCATATCTAAAAAATTTGAAGGAAATCCCCCAAGAATTGACAGAGGTAGACTCTTATCTGTCCTGGGGGGAAGAGGAATGATGCCACCATCAAAATTTGATCAGCATGTGCCACAGGCCCAAAAAAGCGAAGTTGGCTGCACTTCTGGAACTGTTCCCCACATAAAATTGGTATCACCTGAAAGCTATGAATGAGGAGATTCAGTATATATWTTTTTATATGTGAATGTGGTAGGTATTGGTGAAGCAATTGAGGAGGTGACATTATGGTTGAATTTGCTTACAAATCATTCCCAACTCGGACTACATGATGATACATGCTTCCTCCTGCCCCTCCCACTTGCCCTACACCACAAATCAGGGTGCAATTTTGAAGATATAGGTGCATTGTTGATGCTGGTGAAAGATGGGACCATGGGAGTCAATATCCACTGAGATATTAAATGGTCTGTCTTGTTGGTAATCAAAATAGGCAAAAAAGCGAAATTAGTAGGCTATTCACCACCTTACACTTCACCTATTCACACAATCAGATAACCAAATTGAAGATATAGATTGACTGATCCTACTATTAAAATTTGGGGTGCTGAAGCGAAGTATTCATGAAGATATTGAGCAAGCAATACTTGCTGCAAGATTTTGACCTAAAAATAGTCTAAAAAAGCGGACTACATGTCTATTTCTCACCTTCCAGTGCTCCTATTCACACATTTCAGACATCATTTGAAAGCTACAGATAAGCTGATCCCTTCTATGCATTTGAATGTGGAGGGAAAGCAATATTTGTGGAGGAATTGAGTGGTACATCTGCATGATCTATTTATGTGCCGAGTTTCTGATCTAAAAATAGGTACAAAAAAGCGAAGTACATCCACTACCATCTTTCTGCATCCATCCCTTAATGGTTTTCTWTGCTGGGGGAAACCCATCCATAAATTTTTAATAAATCTAAATTGCCTATCCCAGCAAAAATGGAGGAATTTGGCCCAGCCATTACTGAGATATAGGCATACAGATGCTCAAAGTGGCCATTCTGACCACTTTGGGGGGTGTGGGAACTATTAGACACAGCCACCTAAGATCTAATCACAACATCAGTGCTTTTTGCCTTTGGGAGGGKTGTGGGAATTTTTTTTGATGGCAACTCGGCCATGGCAGGCTTTTGGTCTTTTTTTCAAACTCAGACACATGCCAGGTGATGCCGGAAATGGCACTGGGCAACTACCTAGCCAGTTGACACTGGTGTAAGCATTGGCTGCTGAGATTTGCTGTTGGGCAGCTGCCCAAGGCCTTGGGCAGTTGCCCCTGTGGATATAACAACTTAGTCTGGCAACTTCCAAGGGTTGATACATGATTACAGCAGCTATGGTTGACCTTGGAGCACTTGCTCGAGGCGTAGAGCGCGGCGCCGTAGAGCTCGGCGAACGTCGTGCGCGCGCCGCCCGCGCCGGTGAACACGGCGTGGGCGTCGCGGAAGATGCAGTCGAGCAGGTCGAACTGCACGTCCTCGCGCGTGAGCGGCTCGGCGTCGTTGCGCTTGATGGGGAGGGCCTTGCGGCTGTTGTAGCCGACGCTGGCGCACGGGCGGGGGTTAATTATGGGTGGCGCGGGGGGCGGGGACTCACGGGGAGTTGGCGTCGACGGCCCAGTTGAGGGCGCTGCTGGGGCCGGCGAGGGGGGCGGCGTTGTGGGCCATGGCGGGGGCTGAAAGAGACACGAGGCGGGCGGCGATGCCTTGCCTGTCGCTGCGAGCTAGGCGAGTCCACGTGCAGACGCCGCAAGGGGATTCTGGGCGGGGGTGCAGAAATTCGCCGGCAGGGTAGATATTTTATAGAGGGCAGGCGGCACAGCGCACTGGGCCGCCGCGAACCACTGCTCGGGCACCTCTTGCTGCTTTCGGCACCCATCAATCCCAACATCCTTACATCAGCTTTTCCTCCCATTACCACCATGGACCCGAAATTCGACGAGGCGACACAGGTGCGTTCCCGCCGTGGGCGGTCAACTGCGTGCTCACATCCTGTTAGAAAGAGCTCGCGACGTTCCTCGAGCGCGAGCAGGCTTCGGTACGCCCGTGTCCCCGCCCTGCTTCCCGTCGTGACTTTTTTCCAGGCCAAGGTCCAGTCCTCCGTCCACCAGCTGACCGGCATCTGCTGGAAAAAGTGCGTCCCATCTGCCTCGTCCCACCGCGCGTGCTGAGCCCATCCGGATGCGTCACGGGCATGCCTGGCAAGTCCTTCTCCTCCGGCGAGCAATCGTGCCTCGCCAACTGCGTCGACCGCTTCCTCGACAGCAGCCTGTTCCTGGTGAAGCAGATCGAGCTCAAGCGCGAGGGGGGCTTCTGACGGATCGTCGTCGTCGTTGGAATTGGAAACGCGGCGCGTCCGCCGCCTACGCGGCCCCTTCGGAGCGCGAAATATCACCTACCGCTGTCGATGGGCCCAGAAGGTAAGCAATCCCCCTCTTCTCCCGTGTCGCCGCCGACTCACCTGTCTTCAAACCCAGCCGCGCCGCCCTCCACACCCATCTCCCTCGTCCGCCGTACGTTCCACGTCATCGCACCGGCTGTCGCCGCCGCTGCCGCCATTTCACACCCCGCGCTCGCCGTTCTGCTTCCCCGCCGTTCCCCCGTCGTGCTGCACTGTCCCGAGACGCCAGCGATGCTACAAACGCGTCAGTGCCGTCGAAACGCCGGAAAGAACGACTTACCTCGCTCCGCAGACTGTCCGTCGCAGCGCCGAGCGCCTGTTTCATGGGATGTCGCGCTGATGAGGCAGAAAGGTGAGTTATAACCCGTGTTTCATCTGCGCGAGCTAACCCGCTTCTTCCCGTGCTAGGACGCTGCGCTGCGCCAGCGCACATCTGCGCGCACACGCAGATGCCGCACCCGGAACCACTGCGTCAAAACCCACACGCGATCTGCGCCGCTCGCCGCAGCGAAGTGCGCAGATGGTGCGTACCGCCCTCCGCCTATCGCCTGCGACGCGCCTGACCGCATCCTCTGCTGTAGACACACACCCTGCGCCGAAATCGACGGCCGCGCGCCCTGTCGACTCAATACCCCCAGCCCACGCTACTCTCCGCACCGCAATGTACAAGACGCACCCCCGCCTCAGCGTTCACAGTGCGCTGACGCGCACCAGCCTGAAATGGGCTGGGATCAGCGCACGGCGGGCGGAGCTCAGGCGCACGTACCTCGATGCCCGGGCCAATTATGTGCGCCGCGACGTCTCTCCATGCGGCGGCGCGCCATCCAGTGCGAAGATCCGCTGCTAGGCGCAGTGATCAGCACGGACCTCAGACGCAGCCGACACGCGCTGGGGATATGTTGACGGCGCCCTAGGTGGTGGTTCGAGGGACGATGCAGCGCGCCGTCGCACCTGTGCGCTGGTCACCCCGCATCGCGACGCCGCGCCGTTGAAGAGCGGCGGCGGGGCGGCGCTGCTGCTGCTGCTGTCTCGTCGGTGGGCGCGCTGCAGGGCGCAAACGTCAGCGGTAGAGGAAGGACAGCGCACCGCAGGCCAGACGTCGTCGTGGGCGCTGCTCGGCGAGGCGTACACAATGGTAATGCAGGCTCCCTATTAATATACCGCGTACAGACGTAGTATTCTGAAATAAAATGTATGTTTCTATAGGTTTCTATAGTAAGCACGCGCCAATAAGATTCAATAAACGTACGTTACCTTGGCAAAATGGTGAGAGAGCGGCAGTGCGTATTACTATTATACGTAGTAAGATGCGGCGCGTGCATGGATGTTTGGCGCGTGTGGTAAATACATCACCTTGTCAATGTTGCGAGAGAGCCCTTGCGCGTGGAAAGATGTGATGGACTTGAACCAAGCGCGTGTCGGAGTCTTAAAAACCCGGCAAACGCATGGGATGCATTCCGCAATTCCGGATCGCCATCACGCTTTCCATTCACCGCTGCCCAGGCCCCGCTTGCCCACTCACTCCTCGTGTGAAGCAGTACACCTCATTCTGACCATGTCGAATCATAGGAGCTGACTTGCACAAGTTGGGAAGCACTCGGAGGACCATGAGCTTGTGTTTCTCTCGCTCTGGCAGTGCATGAGCGCGTGCGGCATGAATAGGTCGATGCCGCCATATATTCGGTGAGGGCTGACGTTCTTTCCTGCGTTAGTATGTACACTAATGAGCACAAAATGTGCTATCTAGTGCCCCGGACCATTGTACTTGTTTCCTTGATTCATAAATGGCCGCAAAAAAGACCTGTATATCAGGTCTGAGGTAAGTGCACTCTGCATCTTGTCATTGACCTGCTGAACTTTTGGCCAGTATTTCTGTTCCGCTACAGGAGGCAGCGCTACTACTCAGCAACGGGGAGATCTCTGCCTCTCGACAACTTGAGTCTCGAAGTGCTTGCTACTAAACGGTATGTATCTTCACTAAAAGCAAAGAACTGCCCGACACTGATCATATTACCGCGTAGTTGTCCGTCAGACGACAGTGGTGTAATATTCCCTGACTCAGGCTCGCAGTCAACAACCCGCAGGCCCTACTGTCAATGTGCCTCTTCCAAGGGTCTACGACGAGCATCATTGCGCAGCGCCGTACCTGAACTTCGGACGTAGTGCAGATGATTGGCCTGCTTTTCTACATGTTTTAAATGAACACTGTCATGCGGTGGATTCCTGGGGCTGAGTGCACATTTTGAGCGTCGACCACAACCCCTTTGCGCATGAGTGGCGACACAAAACATTTTGCAGCAATGCTGAAAAACGAGTCGACGTTTCATCAGTGGATAGTCGTCCTACTTATTCTTGCGGTGGCCGAGGTGCTCGGCACATTGAACGCGTCGCAGGTGCTGAGTCCAGGACTCTAACGAAGCATCAGATTATCGTGGGATATCAATTGACAGGGAAYGTCCTTGCTGGCTCTCCTCTTRACGYGCTGACTTTCCTTCTTCTTTCCCTTCCTTGCTTTGTCCTGTGGTTTCCTCCCAATTTTTCTAGCTCTGTTTTATCACCACCTACTTCGATACCTGCATGGCTACTACATCTTCACTGGTGACAGAAACACCCTGCGTTCGCTGCCGAGATCCTGGGTGCAGTTTCTTCACAATCAACAGCCATGTGAGTATAGCAAAAGTCGACTTTGCACGCAACAAATTCTCTAACGTTTTGACTTAGGATCTATGTTACTGTGGCCATTTAGAGGCAGATCACCAGAGAAGAGCCGTTTTTCCTCCTCGAGGGGGATGCTTGTCTACTCAATGTCATCGATTCGCCATTGCTGGTCCCCAGCGGGAGGTACGTTCAAATTCCAGAAATCAAGCATGCACCTAACTAATTCTCCACTAATTCAACTCCAGATCACTGAATACCACCAGCTGTGTACTTGCTCTGCAGTTTACAGCCAACACTACCCACTCCAACTGTAAGAAAWTTGATTTTATCGATAAATGTTCTGGATATTAAACAAACCCTCATTAGCTCTAACCAAACGTCTGCGCTACTACCTCCTGTCAACCTTCCACAACAGGCTGCCCCTTTTCCACTGTCTCAGCCTATGCAGGCTAGTACGCTGATAATGCCCAATATCACCCCCTATGTTCCAAGAATTGCGCTAGCCCAACCAACCCCAGGGCCTTTTGGTGTTCCTATGGTGCAACCGGGCCAAGGAGGAAGTCTGCGCCAACCGAGGCAAAGAACCAGAAGAGGCCCTACAAACCAAGAGCCTACTGCAGTCCGTCACCGCCACCTCTGCATGAAGATCTTGATGGTGCTGTTTCCGCGCGATGTTAGTAAAAAAATCGATTATATCCTTAACTTAAAGCTAATGTCTTTGTTTAGCTCAATGGCTCTGATCAAGATGCTTATGGGCTCCCAAACATTCGTCGGCTGAAAGCTGGAGAACAACTCAACCTGGACCTACAGTTTCTTAAATTAYAAGGCTTGACGTCGGAGATTGAGCTCACTGCGCAAAGATCAAATCAAAACCTTTTACCACAAATCCAACAACATTTTGACGTCATGACTGCCCGTGCTGATTACCAGTTTCCGGTTTTTGAAGTTCCTGATATGAACTTGCCACCAAATGCGGAATCAAGGGACTCCCGACTGGCC
Source organism: Hypholoma sublateritium FD-334 SS-4 (assembly GCA_000827495.1). NCBI lineage: Eukaryota > Fungi > Basidiomycota > Agaricomycetes > Agaricales > Strophariaceae > Hypholoma > Hypholoma sublateritium. Next base: position 4,709 of record KN817690.1, on the reverse strand, counting down.
TTCTCAAAGATGGTGTTCCGTGTTGTCAGAGTTGGRAATTTATGTGGATCTGGCCCATCTTTRTCCGTCGACACAAGTGTCACCCATGGTTCCTTTACATATGAAGCCCTGAAGTCACGTTTTCATCGTCCCATGATGAAGCATCCGGTAGATTCGTCTGTYGATGGTGTTTTGTACCTTTGTAAGTGTTTCTTCAATACAGCTATCTTGAAATTGTACTTAAAACTACTATGCAGGTCCGCGAAGACGCCAGCAGCTTGTTGGRCCCATCAATGAAAACAAGACAGAGATGCACCACTGTTTTACCGACTACATCCTTGCGCATCTTGAAAAGTCACCTTATCAGGTGGAGCTTGATGACAATGAACTAGCGGCCCTTTCTATCGAAGAACGCGAGCRAATTTGGGCTGAAGCACACCCTCATCCATGTCGCACCACCTGTCCTGGCTCAGAAACTCGGCGCAATGAATGGCGGGAAGAAGTACAGAGTGACGACGACGACGACTATGTGGGTAACTCCGTACTTCTAGCCACATCACAGAGGCCTACTACCAGATCATCCGCTGGATCGTCCGAAGCAACCACAATGATCTCCCCTCTATTTGGAACTTTGGATGTTGAAGGCGAAGCATTAGGAGTCATTCATGCCCCGACTAGTCCAACCCCAGCCGCTAGAGTACTTCCAGCCCCAGGCCAGGCCCCTAGACCTTTTCCTGTGCCAGCACCTTTGTCAGAACCTGCTGATGGAATTCTTCTCGAGTACCAGCAAGCAGAACAGCCTCGTTTCACTACCTTTGGTGCTTTTGAGAACAGAATCAATGAAACCCGTGACCACATCATCGTTCAGACTGGCCTAGACTTCCGCATTTCTGCTCGCTCAGTATCTGCAGCTGCACAGGGCTTTGTGAATGTGCTCAAGGGCATCAAGCAGGACCAAGAAGAAAGGTTTGATGTGACCAGCCCTGAAGACATTCCGGATTTCGATGCCATCGAACCTGCAAATGCTATGTTAACAAATTTGTTTTCTTGGCAGATTTGGATCTTCAAAGCGCAAGTTTATTCACCTCCAACCACAATGTCTGGCTGACCTTTCTTTTTTTTAGCGGGAATCTAAATGATGCTGATATTGTTGGAAGTGGTGTAATGCGCCAAGTTCTTTCAGAGGCCCTTTCGTTATGCACCAATTTGCAAAATGACATCACGGAACACCTCGGAAACGCAGACGACTACATTGGCCTCAAGATTTCAGCGGATGGTATCGTACAGCAAGACACTTTAGATCTTTACTATGCATTTGGCGTTTTATGCGCCATCTTTTTGATCAAAACACATAGTGCGCCAGAACCTGTCTCTCCTGCTCTGATTCAAGCTGCCATCGGAGGAGTTGAGTCTATTCTCGACCCAGATTGGATAGCTTCCATATCACCTGGTGTCTTCCAGATCCTCTCCCTGATTCCTGTGAACTCGGAAGAACCAATACYGGATAATTCTGTTTTGCGAGCTTTTGTGGAGGCTAAATTATTGAATTCRCGTGTAAGCCTTTCAATTTTTGTTCGAACTGCCATGCTYAAAACACCTTAAGTTTGATTCAGTCAGGAGAAGCCCTGCCAGTCAAAGGGCTATCATTATTCGAATGCTCACGGTCAATGCCCTTCTAGGGACTTCCGAGAGGATTTTACTCAATTCACCTGAATTYGCTGCTTTCTCAAAGGGAATAAATCTATTTCTTACGCCTACCTATCCTTCTTTCAAAGACGTATGCTTCACTTTAATCTATGCATTCGAAAACCTCAAATTTCTGTTTGCAGGCGATAGCTTCATCATTGAAGTATCTTCTTTCAAAATGCTACAATCGCCGTGTGAGATCAGCGGAGCAAGTCATTCCTTCCCTCAAGTTCATTCACTTCAGATCCAGGAYGCCAGATGAYGTTCAAGATACATCTCACCTTGTTCCCATGATTGAAAAGGCGTTCAAACGTTATTTGAGGGGAAAAGGACACCCATTCATTGAACGCTGCCGCAACCTTATAGACCCGGACATTTTGCAGCGTGAAGTAGCTGATACAGGTCTCAGGGCGCGTCGTTTTGTTCAGGTCCTCAGCTCTTTGGACATGATGCCTGTCGTCAACAGGCCTTTCACGGTTAGAATTTAGTTTCTYGAATTTGTTTRGGAAATTTCTAAGTATTTTTCTAGGTATCGCTTTATGAAGACATTACGGAAAAAGCTCTCTTCGATGGACAGTACAACGTGAATTTTCTTTCTATCTTGTGATTTTGCTGAGACTAAYRGGGATCTAGGCRGCTACTGATCTTATTCCGCCCCACCCTCATGCATGCCTTTACGATATTGACATTTGGGTCAACCAACCCCTCATTGATGCTCTTGTCGACGTTGATGCTCCTCTAGGAGTGGATACTGAGTTTGATTGGGCTATGCATATGGGAATTATGAAGATGGGYGAAGACCAGTTCAATGGATGATTCGCTGGATGAAAACACTCAAGTCTCTGCATGGTAAGCTTTGCATCTTCAGTCTTTCGTTTATACTTTAAAAGTGTACAAAGTCTAGAATTCTGCCATAATGCGCTTCTTTTGTCCGCAACCTCACACTTACACAACCTCAGGCTTTCTCCTACAAAATTCAGCATGTACAACGTAATTTTCACCTTGCTTTTGATACAGCCTGACAAAATTCAACATGTACAACATAATTTTCTTTCTCATTCATGTTATAGTCATCGCTTATAGTCTGATACATTTCCACACATAGAACATAGAACTCTCATGCTTAGTGTCCGACATCCGTTATACTTATTCCCACCCCTTCCCTCCTAGTATCATTTATTGCTCTTCAAGTTTGCTCATTCCAACTTCCACCAGTTTCTGCCATATGACTCACATCTCTTCTGTAGCGCCATTCTCCTGTCACAAACGCATCATGCCTGCCTGCACATGCCTGCCTTCCATTGCATAGATATCATTCAGAGACTTTGTATCAGCTAGATTATTGTAACCTCAAATGTATTGAAATCTCCGCTGTCGAAACTGCCACCCCGTCCCTTATGTGAAGTTCCGCGGCGACACCAGGCCATCCCAGCTGCCGCTGCTACCATCGAAGGTGTGCAGCTCCGGCGGCAGCGACGCGTTGAAAACCTTGATCGTGAATGCCGTCTCGGACCCGGCGTAGCTCGGCGCGCGTGAGGAGACGGAGGGCGGCGGCGAGGAGAGCACTGCGCGATGTCGATGCTCAGCCCGCTGGACTTGGTCGATGTTGTGCGTGCCGGCGTGGCATCCGCGAGTGGGATTATGGCGCTGAAGTCGAGCGCGGCGATGGGGACAGGGCTCTTCAGTGGGATGAACATGTCTGTAAATTTAAGTCAATCAGCGCTCGTGCGCACTCGATGCTGGGCGGCATGTCTTACCAGCTTCGCGGCGGTCTGCGGGTATAAGATAAAACGAAACCAGCACTCTTGGTATATTTCATAGGAGACACACAATTCAATGCCCACATCGTCTTCGTCCATCTTCTCCCTTGTTCATCCATGGCACATACATGTCGTTGCAGTGACTGTGCGGCAGGTCTACAGAGTGCTGTCATCAGTGTCTACACTTAGAAAAGAAATGAGGTACACACCGAGTAGAGAGGCGGAGTGGCAACAATTGAACACCGCCTAATTCAATATCCTCGTCAGACATACCTGAAGAACCAAGAGGAATATAATTTACCATGAGCTTGCACTTGATGCTTTTCAGCGGCTCGACGAGTTCTTCCTTGAGCTTGAGCACCTGCACCAAAAATAATGAGCATCGCACGCCTGACAACATACAACGCGAGATGCACATTATCCAAGATGCCGTACCCATCACAGCTGAAAATGACTGGGATAGCCTGTCAGCTCCTCCCCTTGGTGGAAAGAAAAAAAGAGACGTGTACCTTCGTTTTTCCCGTCCTCCTCATCGAGGTCTTCCGTGGGTTCCTGATCTGCATGGCCGGCATCTACATCCATTTATAAGTACAATGAGTAAATCTGATAGATGGGCGCCCACGGGTGCAGGGCAAGGCAATGGCTGGTTACTGATAGTGGAAGAACAGCTTATTACCGTCGCGCGCGTCTGCGACAAGGAGCTTCATCTGCGCAAGCTGGATAAAAAAAGCCGCCTAGATGAGAGACGAATCACACGAGCAGCACACAGGGACGCACAATGTCAACCCACGTCAGCTGGAGATATGCCGCACTATCGTCGTCGACGAGGGCGACGATGTCATCACTGGGTAATACCCATACTTCTCTAAAAAAACAAATGAACAACAACCCAACACCCCAAACACCCAAACACGCACTGATCAGCACCCGGCGCATGGCCTCCACATCGTGGTGCGGGCCCTTCAGGCCGCCCTCCTCCACCTTCGTCTTCGCCGCCGCGTGCCCGGTGATAGTGTCGCTTTTAGACTACACGTGGATTTTTGCTTTTCGGAGCATTAAACATGTGTTGAAGGCAGATAACGAGGGACTGAGACGTGCCCTCRTCAGCAGTTCAAAGAAGGCGGATAATAGAATCAGTTGAGAATGGTCCTAGCTCATGAGTCTGTGACGATGGGAGTTATGGGCAGCGTCTCTATCAAAGGACGTTCCCTTGACAAACCGGGAGACAGTACAAAAACTCGCTATGAGACTCCAGCGAACCGTTCTAACAAGGAACTATTATCC
>KN817689.1:0-59393 GCA_000827495.1 Hypholoma sublateritium FD-334 SS-4 | reverse complement strand
AGCATTAGCAATATCACCAGTCGCACTCGCAGTCGATGCTGAGCATGTCGAACCGACAGTGCGGGAGGCATCGCCGGCCTCAGTCGTGCCCCCGCATACCCCCTCCCCGAGTGAGCTGCACATCCTCCCCCCGTATCCTGCTACGCCCACGCCCGGTGCTTCCCTCGCGACAGCGGCGACCATCTCCGTTGATGAGACCTGCCGCAACGCACTGTTTTTCGCGCTCGGAAGGCTGATGCAACGCGATGCGTACGGGCGGGCATAATATGACAACTTGAAGGACAGTGCCACCCAATATACGGCCCGACGACGCCATGTCAGTCAGTGCACAGCACTCACCTGCGACCATGCCACATCTCAGGCGTACCAAAGCCTCAGCCCACCCAAATCACCCAGGACTTTGCAGCCTCAGGGCATGTTCATGCTGCCGTCTGTGCTCGGCGACAAGAACATCCCCTCCATATGCGCAACGCCGCCGGCACTGCCCTCACAAATGTTCTCAAAGCCAGAGTACATCTTTTGCGCAGTCTCTGGCCGCTTTGCTCCCTTTTCCGCCGATCGCATGCGTCCGATCGCCACAGGAGACTTGGCCAGCTTACGGCTCAACCCTGCCTAACGGACACCCAAGACCAACCCAAGACGTGCTCGTGTCCCTTAACGGTGCGAATGTCAAGGCAGGAAACTGCGCGTTGTGTGTGCTATTGCTGCTGTCAAACTGCCACAGGGCGAGCTAATCGAGACCCTGTTTAGCTTTGTGAACAACTGTACCAACACATATTTGCGTATCTGGACCTCGCAGACAATCGGATTCATCTGTGAGGATATTGTGAGTGTCTATCTGCGTCCTGTATGTCAGAGAGCCACTAATCGCGCTTTAGAAACCTGAGATCCTAAGCTGCGCTCGAACGAGATTCACTGCGATTATCCACGGTTCCCGCAAGGAAGAACCCACGGCGGACTCGGATGTTCACCTCCACTTCTCTTTGTAACCGCTTGAGTTTATTCGCGAAAACCTTGACCATGATGTACGCCTTCTTTTACCTTTCTGTTCCTTTGATCGCGCTCATCAGTAACAGGGAAAGCGTAATTACATCGCGCGAGCCACACACGTCGCCGTCTAAGTCGGCGCCTTTGAATGACTGGTGCGCATCATTGCTACGACAAATGGGGAAGTCACGATTGGCGCGGGAGGTAAGCCCCTTGAAAATCTGCATAATAATTAAGGGTCGCCTTGATCATCCCGAGTCATAAACAGATTTGAGTCATTCCTAGAACATATATATACTGGTTCTTAGCTCTGGTCCCTCCCTCATATCGCATCAGATGGCCTCTAACTTGACGCCTGCAGCCCTTACGGGGCTTGCTGGTAACGTGGCCCAAACTACTTCCCGTCGCCCACTTCAAAGGGAAGACGCTCAATATTTCCCCTCGGCGGCCGAAGAAGCATTAGAAAAAGCCATGATGAGATCCAGTCCACCGCCAGAACCGTTGCTTGGCAAGCGCGTGCGTGATGACGACCACCCCGGTGACGATGTCCAYGACACAGAACCCGACGAAGAAGGGTCTCCGACGGCGAATCCACAACCTTCCATACCTTCCATGAGCAATCTCACCGCCGCAACTCTACGCTACGCAACTAAAAAGAAGCTCCGCCCCGAGCAGCGCGATGAAGTCGAAGCTTTCTTTTCAGTGAGTACTTAATCAAGCTTTTCGGGTGCTTCTATCTGACACGTTGAATAGGACACTGTTCTTGGCCGGCAGGCTAAATTATTCATTGGCATGATGTCACTTGAAAATAAAGTGGACGCTTTCCGATCCGCGACACCACCATACCAGTTGTCCGAGGAGCTGAAAGTATGTAAACCGTCTTTTCCCTTCCATACACCACTAATTCTACTTGTCAGGTAAACATTACTAACTACGGGATGGCTGTTATGCTTTCGATTAACATCAGTGCATATAAAGGCGGGGTACCTCGCAACCATGTCCTCGTTCGCATCTCATTTCTCCTCGTCGTATGAATCAATAACCCAATGTGCTCTAGGACATTCTAAAGAGATATCRCTTTGACCTACCAGTGGGCATCGAACACGACTACGCTAACTGGGAAAAGATTTCTGCTTATGTCAGTTTCTCGCTCACTCAAAATCGCTCGAAGGTGAAGAAGGCGGTATGTGACCAAGTTTGTTCAACTAATTACATGAATCATATCATCATATGTTTATTCAGATCAAGGCAAGTATTGTGTCGGATACAAATATCTTTGCTCTTGCACAGAGTATTGTCAGTTCCACCCCATGTCGCCCAACAGTACAGCTTTGCGCCCGTGTTGCGCTCATGGTGAGTGATACCTGCATCTCACCTGTGGAATATGATCGTGAATCTTCCTTTCAGCGCTCTGTTTTTGTTGAATGTCGTGGTTCTGAAAAGTATTGGAATCTTATCGATTCCCGCCTTGAATTCATTCGATCAAAATCAGATGGCTCAGCTGTTAAAATAGCAAGGTGCTGTCATCTTAGCTGTCTGGTGATTATGTGCTTATAATCTATATGCAGGGGATTCACTGATATCTTAAAGAACGACCGTGCTCTATATGGCGCGGGTGAAGATTATGTGATTGGGGATGTGATTGCTGACGAATGGCAACAACGTGTGGATAATGTAATTGGAGGGGCAGAGGATGTGGCAGGAGCTTAACATCCCCCACTCCCTCTTATTAAATACACTCCGAAAAGTCAATTAATAATCACTGTCCCAATCTTCTGAGATGCAGCAAGTACACCCTTGTTCTGGAGGGTTAAAGGCTGAGGTCCTGTCTATGGTAATTGTCAGATCTATCCACACTAATTCTGAATAACATGGCTCTGGTCGGGGTTATTGGTTTGTGGTTGAACATACATATTGCATGGCCAAGACATCATTTGTGGTTATGGACCATAATCTGGGAAGATATGTGAGCAACCACTTCGATTATCATTTGTCCGTGGCCAATCACAAATGCGGACAAAGYGTCAGTACATGTATGTAGCTGAGCAATTTAATGATATCTCCACAGCGTGAATAGACGGATATCTATCAGCTGTGGAATCAACGTGTAGCTATCAACAATGTAACATACCGTGCATGGAAGTAATTTTTAATGGGAAAGGAAATTAAACATGTGTAGATAACATCAAAAAGTTGTAGCAGGAGTCTGATTAGACAGTTCAAAGTAGTGCTCCGAGAAATTTGGCAATGGACTGGAAATAGAGATGGGTACCTTCCTTTAATTCACCTCACCCACTGCCAATTACAAACGCAGACAATGCATCGATACAGGCATATAGCTGAGCAATTTAATGATATATTGATAGCGTGAATAGATGGATATCTATCAGCTGTTAAATCAAATCGTAGCTATCAATAGTGGTAACATCGGGTGCATGGAAGTAAGCTCAGACGGGAAAGGAAATTAAATATGTGTAGACGGGCCCCAAAATTGTGTGACATKCGTCTGAATAGATGGTGGAGAATGGTACTCCCTAAAAATTGGAAATGGGCTGGAAATTTCGATGGATACCTCCCTTTAATTCGCCTCATCCACAGTCAATTACAAATATAGACAGTGCACTGATATAGGCGTCTAGCTAAGCAAACTAACAACATATCGAGAGTGTGAATAGATTACTACATATCAGCTGTGGAATTAACGCGCAAGTATCGACCGTGTAACATATAGTGTATACGAGTAGATTTGAATGGGAGAGGAGTTTATGCCTGTGTAGAATGGAGCGACAATCATGTGGCGTAGGTCTGACTAGACGGCGGGAGGTAGTACTCTGCGAAATCTGCCAATAGGCTAGAAATAAACATGGGTACCTTCCTTTAATTTGCCTCGCCCATAGGCAATTGCAAACGCAGACAAACCAACCACAGCGGTATGTAACTCACCCGGTTACACATAGATCAACAGCGTAAATGTATACATGGCTATCAGTCGTGGAATGGACTCATAACCATCGATCGTGTAAGATGGACTCTATGTGACTAATTTCAGGTAGACGATGAATTTCATTATGTGCGGAAGAGGTACATAGTTTTGTGGCATGAGTCTGCTAGATTCCATAGATACTTTGACATGTTACACCCACTACCCGCATCAGATGGGGTCACGGTGTCCAAATCCCAGAGGCTAACTGTCGACAACGTTGTTTTCACGTGGCGTCTCTGTTTTGAAAATACTCTGACCTYGTGTGAACTTCACGCCACAGATATGTTTGGTACAAATGGCGGTGTACCCATCCGTTTTGGGCCAGTTTTTCGTGTGAACATTGCACGATCAATAAATTGATGGGCTCAAACCTACCCAGAACGTCTGGTGCATTTGCATCAGTGAGCCCCCCATGCGTCATAGCGTGACAAATTCACCTGCTTCAGCACAACTTTTTGGCTGCACGTGAGGTTGATTCGCGACGCGTCTGCACCAACGCTGAGCGTCCCTGCCGCCGCCTGGGGCAAGTCGTGTATCATATTGGTATTATACTACGTAGCACATAGACCGGCGACGCTCCTCGATAGACTTAATTCTCCGCCTGGTCCCCAGTCTACATAGCACAAAGCAATTGATATTCAAACTAATCTCACCAGGACGAGTCCGTGAGCATCCGCTCTGTCTACTGCAGGAGGGGCCACAGGAAATGTGCGTGGCTTGTGCGTGCGTGTGCGTGCGTGTGCGTGCGTGCGCGTGCTGTGCGTGGCACGCACAGGCCAATGTGCGTGCATGTGCGTGCACGTGCTTGTACTTCTCTGACTTTCGTCCTGTTTCGTCCTTGAAGTATTCTCTTGTAGCAGGAACATTCCAGTATGCGTTGAACCGTTCTAATACAGCTTTATGTTTGTATTCCATGAGGACTGAAAAAATTCTTGATAGACAGTCGCACGAGTAGGGAACGAGTCCTATCCAAAAGTTCTCCGACTTCCTCTTTTCCCCAATTCCCACAGCTGTCGCGTCCAAGTTTCGTCTTCATGGATAGCCCCATATAATAAACGTACATGGCTGCCAGAGTCATTTCATTCTTAAAATCAACTCAAAAGTGTCCCGGGACTGATTTATATCATTGCAACTTTATTATAGACGAGGAATTCTTTGTTTATAGTATATAAAGTACTAAGGGAAAGTATTTACTACTTCAAGTTATAAATTAGATTATTATACCCCAACGTTACAAGAGAGCGCTGGCGTCGACTGCAATAATTACCTTCAGAATGAGCAGCCGGCACGTCCATGCTTGGCGCCGTTGGCTCTGCCCCTGCAATTGCGCCCATCCACCACGGTCTCGATAGACGCACCGCCTTCAGCGTTGCAGTTGCTCTCTGTTTTCAGGCGGAATAAGGGGTAAGTGGAAAGCGTAAGTGAGATATCAAGCGTCTGCGCCGCTGAACGCACCATGAAAATGCCAATTATGATAGAAATATAATACGTACCCTTAGAGTTAGGCCCGACACGTGTATTTTAATAGTAAGATTAGGATCATGATCATCTACCTTTTAATACCGCTCAAATATCTTAATTTTACACTAATGCTAGTTCGTGCGCGTGCGTGATGTGCGTGCCACGCACAGGCCAATATGCGTGCCGTGCGTGCCACGCACAGATAATGTGCGTGCATGTGCGTGCATGTGCGTGCGCGTGCGTGCGTGTGCGTGCGTGTGCGTGTGTGTGCGTGCGTGTGTGCGTGCGTGTGCGTGCAGTTTGTCACGCCTGCACGCACATCGGAAATCGACCGATAATGTGCTATAAGAGCCCAGCTATATGCCTCATCTATTTGCTTTTGATTACTTCAATTCGTTACCACTGCTTAGGCTGATAATATTCGGTGTTTAATTGGTGTAGGGAACTTGTATGCAAACTTATCCTGCCCCTTGATATTGAAGAATTTATCACAATAAAAATGTAATTTAAAGCATGTATTTTACAACATATGACATGTACCTTTAAGTGCGCCTGATATTCTCAGCTGGTACGCTGTAAAGCTTTGCGAATGAAGACCTCGGCCGTCATTTTCAGTCAGTCAGTCACAGTGTCACACTGTGTCACATCGCCGCATATTTCACCTTGTCGCAGCACCGTTCCCCAGGAGCCAGAATTGTATGATATTTAGTGTATATCACTGTTATGAGCTACTCAGAGACATACAGATGGTCATACACGGCTCTAGACCGTATGAATATCGAGTACACACATGCACGCACATTAGCCTGTGCGTGGCACGCACCGCACGCACCGCACGCACACGCACGCACATGCACGCACATTTACTCGTGCCCCTGCAGGAGGAAGGCATTGCAAGGGCCGAGGCTGCCAGATGCCCTCCGTGTCGCGAGTGAGCCCCAGGACTCTGCCAATCTCCTCTATGCCTTTTGTGGTTCTGCATGCTTTCGGTGGGTCGCCGACTTGTATCACAAGACACCAAACACAGAAAGCTATGTTTGTGTTCTAGCGCCATATGCATCGAGATTTGAAGGAGCACACAGGCCGCAGGGAGGAAAAGAATGAAAGTATGTTCATGGTAAGTCGAAGTTCGAACAGGCAAGGCTGCCAACTGGGCGTCGTCGTTCAATTGCCGCCGCCCGCAATGCGCGACGCGTGTCGTTGACAAGGGCACTAACCCTGGTCACAGTGGTCACGTAACGCATGGGGGGCTCACTGATGCAAATGCACCAGACGTTCTGGGTAGGTTTGAGCCCATCAATTTATTGATCGTGCAATGTTCACACGAAAAACTGGCCCAAAACGGATGGGTACGAGACTAGCTCCATATCCAGATAGGTCATTCAATGTAGATCAATAGTATAATGAATATGATTGAATGGAAGAGGATTGCCACGCGGGAGTTCTTTTACTTCAAGGTGACACTGTGCCCAAGCCGTACCGTACTTGTATGGTAAATGTAGTTGAATTAACCCACAATTTCCTTCGTTGCTTGTCTTGTGGTTCTCATGCGAGGCTTGGGTCGAGATTTGGGCTCTTCGGGCGTTGGTAAAGGAGGGTTTTCGATGTAATCAGGCCCCACCTATAGTTCAATTCAATAAACCGTACAAATAAAAGTAAAGATAAAGATGAACTCACATTGATTTCGTCGTCATCTTCCTTGCGCTCCCCAGTGTGCCAGCGGTCGTCGTACGGATACCAGTACTGATGATCACCTGCATCTAAGCCCCACTGGTGATTTCCCGCGATCCCCGCTCGCTCTGAAATCTCAAACATCTCCTCCTCTAGCCGGTCGATGCATTCACGATCGACATCCACTTCTTCGTAGAACGGACGGGGAGTATTATATTGGATGTCCCAGGCCTTCTTGAGCTGTTCGGCGTCGTCGAAGGTACCAAATTTGGGCTTTGAAGCGATAAGAAGTGCTCGAATATAAAGTGTGATCGCATGAGCCTGTGTGAGCTTCTGAAACCATATGCGATAATTATCGGAAATGTGGTGATGAATCCWGTTGGCAATTTCGGCGCGTTCTGTGACTGAGACAGAGCCTGAATAGAATAAAACATCACCGAACATTCCATTTTTGCCGCTTGAGAGGAAGTCTTTTGYGGGAATGATTTGATTCTYGAGACCTGTGGTTGAACGATMCAAGGCARCTTGAAATATTGCCTTTAATGTATCRGTGTGCGGAGAAAGTATATCGCCTGTGTTTTTTGTGTAGGGAATTGATTTCGGGTCCGCCAAAATGTCGTCCATAGTCTCGACAGCAAATGCGTGTACCCATTTACCTAGCTAGAAAATATTAAGTCRCACAAAYTAAAGGAAATAATAGATGACATACACGAATCCTCCGTCTGTTATCGCGATCCATCCAGAGCGAATCAACCAGGTCCTTCTCCSGAACACAGGATACTCTTTCCGGTGCCGGYATCCCGGAAACGTAGACATTCTCTCGCCACCAGTGCACAGCCCATCCTGTACCGTCTTCGCGCTTCTGGAYAAGACGCACAGGATAAAAGTAATCRCCGTGGCGGGCAAGTGCCCCACGTCCGGGACTATRAATCAATGTTAATGAATAGATATCTACAATGCGTAATGATGGGGGAGCGTACATTAGGCGCTCGTTGAGACGCTTTTTTGACATGGTGCGCTTTTCCATCTCTCTAGATCCAATTCGGTAAATTAAATATAMTAGTGATAAATTTTAATACACACCGTTTGAGTTGTAGCTTTGTCTGCTTTYTGGAGGGAAATTTTTGGATGACCAAATCGCACCGATCACATTTGAAGACACCCTTCTTCCCGAGGTTCCCAGCTCTTGCTTCTCGTTGACAAGCAACATGAAGCCATTCTTTTCACTCCGTGCATTGAATAGCCATTCCATATGTATCGCCGTTATAGAGTAGATTGCCATCGTGAGAGATCCCGCATCGACAGTTCATGTTAAATAGGGAATCTGGCTCCGAGGGTGCAAGAGAAGGTGGCCGATCTTTGGGAAGTACTGGAGAGACGGCGGAGTCCTCAGACTCTATGCATGGGACTGCGTTGTCGGGAGGTGTACTGTCATCATCTGAAATAGGCTCCCATGATCGGATCACCTTGCGCTTCTGGACATATTCCCTTGTAATTTTGCTCCAGGGGTTGTTCATCCAAGAGCGTTCACTATCTGGAGTTGGTACTAGAGCTGGATGTTTTGGATCATCATAGGTCATGGCAGGAAGGACATCCAAAGTCGGTGAGGCGAAGGAAAGATTGTACAGAGTGTCGCATTGTTCGCTCCTGGCAGCAAAGAACCTCTGCTGCGATTTCCAACCGCCACGAAGATGGTAAAATACCGCAGACACAGTAGACCCAAGTGGAACATCAAGCGTATAGTCCGAGTTAATTTCCTTGAATTTATTGCCTGGTTTGATTATTGGTGACCCATTGTGAAGCAGTCTGTCGTATTCATGTATGTCATCTTGATGTTTCGGAAAATATTGAGCAAAGAAGTGACGATCAGCTTGCCTATAAAATACCACGCCAACCAGATCGTAGATGAGGCCAGACAAAATACCTTCGGTGTCGTCGTCGTCAGGTAATAGAGTATCCAGAAAGTCCCAGGGAGGTCCAGTCTCGGAATAGTTGTCAAATTTTTCGAACTCGACTGCCAGAAGGACAGGCATTGAAACGACCACTTTTCGAACATCTGTTCGTTTTCCAGTACAGAGTGTTAGACCTTCCTGTGTGCGCCAGCAATTAGAAACATCCTGTGATTCTTGAGTGACTGATACGAAGTCCGCAAACCAAGAATCCAAGCTCCCATTTGACGCGTTATAGGCAGCTGATGAGACAACCAAGGGACCTCGGCGTGCAGGGTGTTGTAGAATCTCGACGTGAAAGCCATTGGTGCTTGAATCACCTGTGCAATGATGTACCTCGACCATTAGCGTCTCAAAGTACGCTTGGCTTCGGTAAGATTTCAATGCCAATTCAGGATTTTCACGCCTTGTTAAATGTTCGATCCACACCTGAGAATATTATTATATTTTGTTAGTGTTCAGAACATAGTTCAGACAGATTTTAACGTTACCAAAAGACTTTCTGGCTCGTTAATTGATCGTATCGCACCCTTTTTCTTCAGCAGCTTTCGGAAGGAATCACGTTCTTTCCTGCGATTTGTTGACAGAGTTTGATCGACGTCTTGCTCCTCAGATGTGTGGCGTTTATCAAATATATCGTACAAAGATTTGAGACCCAGGATCTTCGGGAGATCTTGACAACCGGCAGCATAATCCAGGAAGTTGCGATTGACCACAATAAAGAATATTTGCAAGGACGAATCAAGCCAGCATGAGTTACCGCTCCATGGATAGCTTGTGTTTGCGGCGAAATTAGTGACAGTTTCTTCACGGTTTGTTGCTGGAGTCATCGGAGACGAAGTCTTTACGACGAAATCTGTCAGAACTGACTGCTTTGTTAATTTTTTTGTCGCAGGTTTGAGAAGCTCTTTTTTGGTGTCTGGAGGACGGCCGTCATTTTTCTTTCGCTTTTGTGTGGCAGCATCAGGGGCACGAGATGGCTTTGTTCGCCCAATATGCGCAGCTGTTGCCTGCCATGGCTGAGTTGGCTTGTACGCTATGGGAGTTCCGCCTATAAGCAATTAGTATTGTATATTTTCAAATATTATATTGAACGTACGTTGAACTGCGTCGTAAAGACGCTTATAGTACTCCGAGACTCGAAGCAGCGACAGAAAGCCTTCCAGAATGCCGTGGTCTCGACCGACTGCGCTATAGATTTTCCAATGCATAGCCTCCTCTGCATTTGTAGTCGACGGAAGCGATATCCATAGCTGAGAAGACATAGTCTTTTCCGAAGAAAATAGCATGATAGCACGTCCCGGATTCATCCACCAGCGCAACCAAGGAGCAGCCACAGGAAAATCACGTATAACAACAGCAGCACGGTCTTGAAAAGCTTCGTGGTCATCAGCGTCAAGAAGAGCTAGTGTACGTGCTTCAAATGCCTCTTCTCGTCCGACAGGTACAACGCCATGAATTTTCTTCAGGCGAGTAACATTGGCCCGGAAATGTTGCTGACATCCACGAAGCAATCCCGCCGCAGCTTTGTTGAGCTCTTCGGATGTGCGTTGATCACCGCGCAAAGTCCTAAACTCCACAAATGCTTGAACAAATCCACCACGTTCCGCGTCACTGAAGTCCAGGACCTAATATATCATCAATTAGTACTAATTTAAACTGAAGCACATAAACACTTACTCCTGCAAACATTTCATCCGTAATTTCAATACCTCGTAGACGCGCTTCATTTGCAATGCTTTGGAATAGAGCAGCAAAATGATACTTGTAGTGCTGAATTGTTGATCCATTGGTGTACGAAAATATTCCAGGCACCCAGCAGGCCAGATCGGGTGAATAGATAGATGATATAACTAGTTTGGCGTCGCGATCCTTGAAGAAAGAATGTGTTGCATCGGAGACAAGGCCATTGACAGGTCCATCTAGAGCTCCTTCCTTGACAAGCTGGGATGCCATGAAACTGGACTGAAAGCAGATCACAGTTACATCTGCAACATGCGAAAAAATCACGAAGCCTGGGTTCTTTTTGCAGAAATCTGAGAAGGCAGTGACAAACGCGTCCCCAGTCATTCCCTGGCGGCGAGAGAACTTCTGCTTTTCTTTGTTAACTCGATCTGCATTTAAAAAACATTCGGAGATATCAGCAACCGATTCTCCTGGTCCATTTATTGTAGCAACTCCATGTATAAGTTGCAGTGGTCCAGCATTCGGATGAGCCCTAACAATAGATTCGAAGCGCGCCTGCTCCTCGGGAAGAAGACCAAGTATGTGGGGGAGCCGGCCATGAGAGTGTGATTCCCCATTTTCATAGTGGACCCCGTACGCATAGACCCAGAGTTTCGAGATATTGTCGCAAGTTACCCGAGTGAGAGATGACCGACACTTTGGGCAGCCAGAAACTAATTGCTGTTCGATTTTTTCAGGCCGTACATTTGGTCGAACGGTAACTTCACAGTCAGAACTATCGCAGGTCAGGACACCCAAGCATTTTCGAGAACTCCGTTTCCCTTTTTGATAGACCAGCGCATTTGAATCGCCAGTTCTGTCGCCACCACATCAGCAAATCAAGGGTCAGCTATATAATTCTATATAGCACTGTGTAGAAAAATAGTGTAATAGTAAAGGTTCTTCGATTTGTAGTACGACATAGTGTTCTCACATATATATATAGCATGCTTAGGTAACTATATAGTGCGATATAGCGCTATAGAGACCCTCATAGTCCTATATAGTGCTGTAGAGGTTCCAAGTCATACTATACTGTACTTTTCACTGCCCATGCTCAACTATGGAGTGTTATAAATTCCTATCTATGGCCAGATATTCCATTATTATTTGACCGCTTTTTTGCATTAGAATGAGTACACTGCAAAGTAGTTGGTAAACAACATAACATTTATGATGTTACAATAGATACATAAGAACCCGTAATGATAACAGATATACCAGTGAGCAACCAGGCATTCCGCGAAGGAGTAACAAACCTTGTGCGCCATCGAGCCGGGGTCCCCAACTCCCCGTTGCCGCCCAGAAGTCCTCGAGTCAATCCAGCGTCCATGTCGTTGACTGAATGCGGCTGTCCGTGTGATCAATTCGCCATCCGCGTTGTCAATTCCTACGTCATTAACTTGTCGTCCGCACAGTCATCTGCATCATCCAAGCTTACCACACGTACCTTCGTCAATTGCACCACTGCGCGCCAATCGCCGATAACTTTGCTAGCCACCGTCGTAACGGTGGATTAAATTGGGTATCCTGCAAAACGGTGAGCTAGGGGTAACACATGCAAACCATGGAACGCTTACCATCGTCGAGGTGCAAGCTTTGTGCCCGTTTCTCGACGGAGAAGCACACTTTTTGGGCGGTGCAAGCTGGGGAATATTGGTGGTAAGTCTGGGCGATGGAAAGTCAAGCAGAAATGGAAGTTGACACACTGTGTACACACTGGGTGGCGGCGCAGGGAATGCCATGCGATGGCCGTGGCCGAAGCCGAGAATTAGTGACCTTGGGGCGGGTGCGTGAACAGCGGGAGCGGAGTGTGAGGGTATGGGTGTGAGGGGATGGCCGGGGGCGCGGTGGATGATGGAGCTTGCGGTGGAGTGGGGAGGCGCGTGTATTACATGTTTGTTGTGCATGTCTTGGGTCTGCACATGGCAAGTAACGTCTTGTGCGTGGAGTTCTGGTGTACGGCGCGTGTGCGTGATGTCCTATGCGTGCGACACCAACGAGCGGCGATTGAGCTCCCAGTCCTGCTTGTGCATTTCCAGTGAGCGATGTGTGCGTGGGAGGCTGTGGACTTACATTTTTGGAAGTTAGTGACGAGGTATAGGGCCCTACGGCGGTGCAAAGGGCCGGAGTCAGTGCTGCGCAGTGCAACAAGGTGTCAGATGCAGGCGGGACGCAATACCGCTGCGGCGGGCGTCATGTACGGTGTGTGTATTGACGTGGTCGGTGTTCAAGGTGGTAAGATGAATTACCGTTTCAGAACTTCAACGTATTTAGGGCAGGTGAATGACACTTAAAACGGCATCGTTCCACGCCTTGTCACTCTTCTCTCCAGCCTTTTCTCTCCGCACCCCATGCACGCCCACACCGTGCCGGCCCCGACTCGCGCCAGGCGCTGGAGCCGCACAGACCATGTACCCCCAGCCCGAAGACGCCCACGGCCGCTACCCCGACGCCAGTGCCCAGCTGGCCCCGCACCACCTTGCCTACGCCTACGACCGCCGCCCCGCCGGCGCAGCAGACATCTACGACCCGTACCACTACGGCGCCCCCGCCCGATCCGACCCCGCAGGCATCGATCGCGTCCGGAAAATCCACGCCGTGAAAAGCCTCGACGGCTTCGCCCCGCCGCCCCCGTATCCCAGCCTCGGGCCGTGCTCAGAGCACTCGGGCGACTCTGACGCCTGGCTCGACGGCGCACATGCGGCTGCTGCTGCTGCCGTGCACGACGCGCATAATCCGAAAAAGTACCGGCGCGACAAGCCGCGCATCGAGCTGGCCCCGGGGCAGCCGCCCACGACGCAGGGAAAGCCGCGTGCGCGCGTGTACATCGCCTGCCAGCAATGGTACGTACCTCTCATGGCCTACCCGCTGCGCCGCCGTTGCTCATCTGAATCCGAATTGTGTGCAGACGGACGCGAAAGATCCGCTGCAACGGCGCAAAGCCCGTCTGCCACAACTGCTCGCGGCGCACGACCCCGGGCGAGGACTGCAACTACGACCCGCTGCCCAAGCGCCGCGGGCCCGACAAAACGCCCGGTGCACGCCAGCGCATGGYGCGCGACCTGCGCAACGCCATCGAGGAGGTCCCGCGCCGCCGCCACTGTGCCACTCGCAGCGACCCTCCCAATGCAAAACAGGCGAGCTCGCCGGTGCAGCCGGTATCTATCCCGGACTCGAGTCTGTACCACAGCCACGTCGACCGCGATGCGATGTCGCTCGGTATCTCGCCGATGGAGATAACCAATTGTCGCGGCGGGTATGGCCTCGTAGGCGTTCCACGGTCTTCCACTGTACAGCGCATATGGTCGCGGGTGCATCGCCGAGCTCGATGAAAACAGCAACGAGCGGCGGTCGAACGCGGACGCGGCGTCGGAAATTCCGAGTGCGCCCTCGCTTGACTTCAGCCGCAAGATCTGGTGGGACTCGCTGCTGTGCCTGTACCTCGGCCCGGACGCGCGGCACCGCGCGGCGCTCGCGCCTGCGTAGCGCGAGTCCGCCGCGCTTAGCATCACCGCGGACCTGCGGTTCATCTTCCGCGCGTCGAACCACTGGTTCTCGTTCTTCCACATCTCGACGTTCTTCAGCAACTACTACGACCCCGTATGCCGCGAGCGCATCCAGCCGAGCCTGGTGCTCGGGCGCTGGGCAGTGTTGAGGAACAGCGCCGGAGCGAGCCACGGAGCTTACATTGACGCTTTGGAGGCGTTGCGGGAGGGTCTCGGCCCTCGACCACGGAGGGCGGACGATCGGGAGAAGAGAAATCTGTGCCGACTTAGCGCAGCTTTCGCACGACGGCATTCTGTAGATAAAACATGTACTTACTATAAAATAGTTGGAAATATTCACTTCTACTTGAACTGTTGCGCGATATTACATTATTATTATAACGCAATAAGAATCTAATAGTGATATAGTAGTTGAATATGTCTACATAGTGTATAATAGCAACTGCATTCTTATATAGACTAAATAGCAACCGCATAGCTCTATAGACACTATATAGTGACCCTGTTACTCTCCATAGTACACTAAAATAGATGATACACTCAAGTGCGTCTATATTTTACGTCGAAATACCGTGGTGTATCAGTCTAGAGCTCCGGGGAAATATCAGCCGCTATTATTTTTAGCCCATCACTATGACATAGTATGGGAAAAAACTGAATTTGCTGATGCATGTACCTTATGAGCCCAGTGTACCTTCAGATTCCCAGTGGCCTGGTATTCATCGAATGTCAAGTCACATGTAAACGGCCCATCCGGCCAGCCGTTCCAGTCTTTGATGCGAGGATCAGACATAGATATACTGTTCCGACGAGTTGGTATCCGTGCCAGGGTCGCCGAGGGTGCTTCCGGAGGCTGTTTGGGAATAGTGGGTGCTTCAACCTTGGCAGGAAAGACAGTAGGAGGTTGATCGACCTGTGATACGGCCACAAATTGGCCGTCCGATGTTCTTCTATAGAGAATCTCAGCCGCGGCCTCCGACTTGGGTACTTTAGCCGGCTCCTTGTCTTCCATTTTCTCTGAAACAAGTAAGCTTCCGACACATGTAGAGGATCAACGCATACCTTTGCTGAGATGTTTATGCGGTGCAAATTGACCATATCCCACAAAATTCCCTGGATCATCGAAGATTCACATATTGATTCAGATATTTTTAGTGTCGTATGTATGGCTGTTACGTACCTTTCGAGTCGTACATATACATCCGACCATCTTTTTCCTCTTCTTTCACCGGTGACTTGAGAAGTAATTGATGTTCAATCTTCTTGGGTGGGTCCGTACCTCCCTCAGCCGGCCTAAAGTAGCGATACATATGTCTGAAAAACTCCTATATTAATATTACTGTGAGCTGGTGTATCATACAAGGTATGAACAATACATACCATGTTCGACTTCAGAATATAATGGACTTTGAGATGATAGTTGAATGAAGGAATGAAAATTTCGGGAGCCGGGCGCCTTCCGGATGTACGATCATGCTCAGGTACCTGAAATGGAAAATACTTCCGCAAACGGCTCACTCTCCCAGTCCAGCCGATATATTCAGTATTTTGAACATATATATTATGTGCGTGCTGTGCGTGGCACGCACATTAGTCGGTGCGTGCAAGTGCGTGCAAGTGCGTGCATGTGCGTGCATGTGCGTGCAAGGTGCGTGCAAGTGCGTGCGTGTGCGTGCGTGCGTGGCACGCACATTGGCCTGTGCGTGCAAGTGCGTGCAAGGTGCGTGCGATGTGCGTGCACTTTAGTAGAAGAGAGGCCTTATTGCAATTATCATATGTTTTTACTGTGATATATGTTCATTTACTCATGGGTAAATTAAATGTAGATATAGTGCATATATGTACGCCGTCAATACGCCGCAGATAATCCTAGACATAGCTAATAGGTCGTTCACATGCAGACAAGTTGAGGAAAATACTTGCTTGTCGTGCTATGTGTTACTTATAGTACTATGTGAGGCTTAGAAGGGCATTTTAATCCCTTCATTATGGAGAAATTCAATACACCTTCTTGAGACCTTCATAGTAGTCACTTATAAGTTATCAGCGCCTACCTATGAGTGCGCGAAATCTGCATCACATAATATGGCATCACAAATAAGATACGCATATATATATTAAGATGTATACTACGTGAAATAATTATTATCGGGACCAACAGGGCTGCACCGAGGAAGTAAAACCTCGGTGAATATTTGATTGTGGAAGGGTGCGACGCGCGTTGTCACCGTTGTCACAGACACAAGTCACAGATCCTATATCTTATCGCTACACATGCCCTACGTACCAGTATTATCTGAGAGTGTTCATGAATACTAATTACTACTATTAGAAGCCACTGGAACAGGTTTGGTGAGTACCCGGTCCCTGGTTGTGTTCTTAGAAGAGTGCACGCACATTGGCCTGTGCGTGCGTGTGCGTGCACGTGTATGTGCGTGCATGCACGCACACACGCACACGCACGCTCGTGCACGCACATTTACCCGTGCCCCGAGAATGGGCACGGGTAAATGAGCGTGACCGAGCGTGGTTGAGCGTGTATATCTTATCGCTACACATGCCCTACGTACCAGTATTATCTGAGAGTGTTCATGAATACTAATTACTACTATTAGAAGCCACTGGAACAGGTTTGGTGAGTACCCGGTCCCTGGTTGTGTTCTTAGAAGAGTGCACGCACATTGGCCTGTGCGTGCGTGTGCGTGCACGTGTATGTGCGTGCATGCACGCACACACGCACACGCACGCTCGTGCACGCACATTTACCCGTGCCCCGAGAATGGGCACGGGTAAATGAGCGTGACCGAGCGTGGTTGAGCGTGTATATCTTATCGCTACACATGCCCTACGTACCAGTATTATCTGAGAGTGTTCATGAATACTAATTACTACTATTAGAAGCCACTGGAACAGGTTTGGTGAGTACCCGGTCCCTGGTTGTGTTCTTAGAAGAGTGCACGCACATTGGCCTGTGCGTGCGTGTGCGTGCACGTGTATGTGCGTGCATGCACGCACACACGCACACGCACGCTCGTGCACGCACATTTACCCGTGCCCGATATATTCTCGAAGGATGTTGTGTTCATGCCGGTCAACCACAGAAATACGCACTGGGCGGCTGCTGCGATCAATTTCCGTCGGAAGCGTTTCGAGTCGTACGATAGTTTGGGGATGCTCAAAGGGCTTGTCTTCCAGGTGAGTGGGAATCTTTCCCGCTGGAAGATGAGGCTGACGTGTAACAGAAATTGCGGAGTTATGTCAAGTTGGAGCACCAGAACAAGAAAAAGAAGGACTTTGACTTCACCGGCTGGTCAGACTGGGCTCCAGACGTAAGTATTACTTTCGGCGATCATCCCAGAAAAGTGTGCTCATCGCGAAAATTACTCTCCAGAGCACTCCCCGGCAGGAAAATTGCTGCGACGGCGGTGTATTTACATGCCAGTATATGGAGGCGATATCAAGAGGGGAGGATCACTTCTACTTCTCACAACAAGACATACCGTACCTGCGCCGGCGGATGATCTGGGAGATTGGCAATGTCAAGCTTCGTGACGATTGCTGAGGACGTTGTGAGGACCAACAGACGAGAAAGGCGCCTTCGTGTGCCGCAGGGCATTAGAGTAAACACCGCGTTGACACCACTTTTGCACCACCCCTTTTTCAGACCATCTTCGCGGCTTCACGCCGTTCACTCTATTTGTCATTACAATTTGAAGTTACAGAGTCAACAAGATACACCTAAAATCACACTCATAAACCCTATCGAAATAATTACTTATACTTATCTTTGTCGAAGGTATTTATGCCAACGATGATAGCCTGAGTGCGATTGGCCTGCATTGTCTGCACATGCTTGGCGTATTATCCCGGTTTCGGCAGTGACCCGGTGGCGCCCAGCCGCCTCGTGATGATTCAACGCAAAACCAGAACGCACACGTTGGTTTCAACCATCGAGCAATTGCCCTTGAATTCTCCTCGCATCCAAGAACGATAGATAATGGATCAGGCCGCGTTATCCAGCGAGTTTTTCAGTCTTCTTTGTATTACATCCCATTCATATTTTTGTCCCAGGTAGCTCCGTTCTGGAGGCGTTGCTCAAAACCAACCGACCACCAACCGACGAAGAAAAGGCAATAATACAGGAATCCATGGCCCCTACCAATGCAAAATTGAGTGTTGTAGAAGCGCAGATATCCGACACCATGGCCCATATCCAAGCGCTGAAGCTGCAGATTGAGGAGAGGGAAATCAAGCTGCAGCGCTTGCACGAGGAGAAAGCTGCGATCTTGGAGACATTTGCGGATCATCGTCGAGTCTTTTCTCCCTTCCGAAATCTCCCCGAGGACGTTCTTCGCGAGATATGCATCGCCTGTGTGGAGGACAGCGCACCCACCCTCACTTACCGCACGACTCCACTGCCTTACAGACTCGCACAGATCTCCAGCGAAATGCGACACGTCGCGCTGACAGCCCCGTTCATATGGGCCTCTATGTACATCGACTATGGCACCTTTGGTAGTAAACGAGATACACAGGCTTATTCAATTCTGGCTAGGAGGGCGAGCGAATGGTTCGAGCGAGCAGGTGGACTGGCCCTGACTATATTCATACAGGACCCCAGCTGGCCACACTCGAGGTTCAAACGCGGCGAATCTGACCCATCAAGCATCTTATTCGACACCATTTTCAGTTATTCAACCCGCTGGAAAGAGATTAAATTCGAATCAAGTTGTCAAGTCACATCCCCACTGATGGTTCGCATTGCTGCGTTAGCGGCGGTCGATGTCCCCCTGCTACAGTCGGTTTCCCTTGAATTTGATTTATCGACACCATCTTCCGCGCTCCACAATATTGCGTTGCTCAATATACCGACACTCAAACGTGTATTATTGCAAACAAATAACGTTCGAAAGTTCACCGTCAATTGGGCCGCCCTTACTTCTGTTACGCTCCACGGGAAGATGGATTCTCATTGCCTTTCGAAAAATGAGATAGCTATAATTCTGCAGCAAACCAAGTGTCTCGCATACTGCGATGTTTATGTGTGCCCGGCCGCTTTTACAGAACGAGTGGAGTTCCATTACACCGTCAAGATCAACCTTCCTTTTCTAGAGACTTTCCATATCGATGAGAGATCTTTTCGATCAGCTTCTTCTGGAACTTCTAGTCTTCTTGATCTCATTACTGCGCCAGCGCTGAAAATATTCCACATCCGTTCAGGGTTCCTCGAGCTCTCGTTGTTGGAGTTTATCCAGAAATCACCGAATATTTGGAATCTTTCTCTCCCCTACTTGAAGAGAGACAAATCATTGACGATCACGTTGGGAATCCTCCGCCACTGCCACATCGGGGGCACCAGGATTTAGGTGCCTCCCAAATGTTGATCACTTATGTTACCCGAGATTTAAAGAATAAATGACATTTATAATGCGACTAATATTTGATATGATGGCAGAAGTAAGTGATTTTCAAAAATTGAAAGAAATAGGTAGAATGTAAGATAGAAATAAATTTCAAATATAAGAAAATCCTTTATGCCGTCCGAGATTATGTATATAGGACATCATAGAGGAATATCTCAAATATATTTTCTAGCCAATAGGGAAAACCTCGGTAAAATTCCTATTGGCCAGGAATTATATTTGGGAGAATCTTTCATGTTGTCCCACACACAGAATGTCGGCCAATGTGCGAAATTATCAAATATTTTAAATACACTATAATCCTTCAGCTCCCCACATACTCAGAAATTTAGAAAATCCCCTGTGTTTCCTCAAATTTTAAATGATATTCTGATTTAAATGTGGACTGATATTTAAAATACCTGAATACCTAGAGAATTTACATTTGGGAGAGTCTTAAATCCCATCACCCCCGATGTGTGCCCTTTACTCAGCTTACTTTCTCTTCGGCCTTCAAGTTGGTGGGACCCAGACGTTCAACTATCAAATTATAATGCTAATATGTTGCTGAGGGCATTTGTCGAGGAAGGCGGACTTGGTATTACTTGTCCGTATCTGCAGGATTTCCATTTCGAGGGAGAGGTCGACTTCTCTGTCCTAACACTGCGCCTATTCCTCGAGGGAAAGCAAGGAAATATTGTTACGCCAAAAATCCTGCCGTGGAAGAGGGTGGCAATTGATATCGGAGGTATACGTCCCAGAGAAACGCGCCAGCAAATGTTGGACCTTGCTTCAGAGAAGAAGACGCAGGGACTGGATGTAACATGCCTTCTTGATGAAAGTGACTCAGATTCGTATGAATCGTATGGCTCATCTGAATTGTATTTATAATTTGTAAAGATAGAAAATTTGATCCGGAGCGACGCTATATGATCATGAATAAAAAATAAAATTCCACGGTTGATAATGACACACTTATCACTGGCCGCTGACCTGCTGCTCTAACTTCTTCATTCTCACAAGGTATACCACCGGGGCCGGTGGAATATCTACAAATGCATCCAATATAGCGAATAAATGCCGAGGAGAAAGCATATACATCATGCAGCGCAGCGCGCCTGCTACGCTCTTCTGCATCGATCATTTGCTCGGCGCGGTGGCGGACGTCTGCCACGGAGAATGTTACCGTGGCGTATACTACCACTGGGAGATATTTTTTCTATAAGTAGAACGCCGCGACCCAACCGCGACCACATGAAACAGGCGAGCCTTCGTGTGCCGCAGAGTTTTACTTAGAGTATTCGCTCGAGACCGTTCACCGCAAGTTCACTCTATGTTTTGATATCATTTGAATTGTGGGGTCACGAAGATACACCTAGAATCACACGATATCGAAATAATTATATCTTCGTCAAAGGCATTTATGCCAACGATGCTTCGTTGGCGGTAGCCTGAGTGTGATTGGCACGCGCTGTCTGTGTATGCTTGGCTGCTTGGCGGTTTCGGCAGTAACCGGGCCTTCATGAAAGCTACTGGCTCACTAGCACTGACCCAACAATGTCAACCACGCTCGCCCTCCGCTCCTCTCTGCCTCGCGCCCGCCTCGTCACTCGTGCCCTGGCACTCCGTGCGTGTCACCTCCCTGACCACTCCACCCTGCGCACTGACCACCCACTGCAGCCCGATTCGCCACGAGCGGCGCCCCGTATGCTTACACCCCCGGCGGTCGTACGTTTCCTGCGCCTGCTGTGGTTGCAGCCGGCTCTGACGCCCCGAAGCGATCATCCAGGGATCTGTGAACGATCCGACAGCGTTCCCTGCGCCGTCACGCACACACGGCTCGCACCACTGGGCGTTCGAGCGCCTGCTCTCCGCAGGGCTGGTCCCGCTCACCGCCGCAGCGTTCGCAACCTCAGGGAGCAGTTACCCGATCCTTGACGGTATCCTCGGCGTCTCGCTTGTCATGCACAGCCATATCGGCGTACGTCCTCTTTTCCTCTTTGCGAACGTCTCGCGGGTGGAACGGGCTGATTCATTAATGTCGGGCAGTTCGACTGTATCGTCGTGGACTACCTGCACACGCGCAAATTTCCCGTGCTTGGAAACGTAGCCAAGTGGGGTCTGCGTGCGGCGACCGTCGCGACGCTCGTTGGGGTGTACCAGTTCAACACGAACGACATCGGTGCGTCTATTTCTGCTTCCCGTTCCGTTCCTACGCCCATCGCCCCCTCCACCGCGATGTATTCCTCCTTCCACCGCCTTCAAAATACCTGTCGACCTTCTTCGCTTGCTCGATATACCTGCCTCTCTCGCTCACCCAGTATATGCGCGCTGACACCGCCTACAGGTCTCACGGAGCTCATCGCAAAGGCGTGGACGGCCTAAGCGGATCTCGACTCGCTAAAACTCTTGCTAGACGGACCGAAATGTACCAAGATTCGCGCAATAATAATAACTACAGATTTACAGCACGTCGACTGATGATGAATGGGGTGTAAACTTTGATTGTCAGAGCCGCTCTGCAGCTCTCTTTTGGCTCGCTGCCGACCTCTGGGCCGCCAGCAACATCACGAACGCTCGACGCTCTGCACCGTCGATTTCAATCTGCCTCACCCGTGCGCCCATTAATTCCGCTCTGGCCCCGCCCGGGAGCAGCCACCGCTTCATGCGCAGGCCGGAGTGCGAGTGTCGCTGGGTGCTCACCGGCATGCGGCTGGGCGAAATGAACTGCTACGTGCGATGTCGTCGGGCCTTGGTTGCGAATAAGTTTATGATACAAAATTGTGACGGCGAGAGACGCGAGAGAGATAATCACTGCGTAATTATGAGTGGTAAGGTTGGGACTGCGTGTTTACATAAAATGCGTGCGAGTCCAACAATGAAATTCGAACGAAATTCAAATCAGTGCTTGATCAGTGCAAAAAAAACCCACACTTGATTTAGACGTTCATCCAACACTCATCCGACTTTCATCAATTGATTCCCTCATACTTTCACCGCGCAGAAACATTCGAAGGAGACAAAAAATGGATCAGGCCGATTTATCTAGTGAGCCTTGTAATAATCAGAAATTCGCAAACCCTGTTGAAAATCATTTCCTAGGCAATTCTGTTCTAGAAATGTTGATCAAAACCAACCGACCGCCCACCGACCAAGAAAGAGCAATCATCCAGGAGTCTATACCCCCTACCAATGCAAAACTTAGAGTTGTAGAAGCTCAGATATCTGAGACCATGACCCATATCCAGGCACTGAAGTCGCAGATTCATGAGACGGAAAAAAAGCTGCGACACTTGCGCAACGAGGAAGCAGCGATCTTAGAGACGTTTGCAAATCATCGTCGAATCTTTTCACCCTTCCGAAATCTCCCAGCGGACGTTCTTCGCGAGATATGTGTCGCATGTGTGCAAGTCGACATGCCCACACTGTCCTACCGCACCACTCCATTGCCCTACATACTCGCGCAAATCTCCAGCACAATGCGACACATCGCGCTTACAACCCCATTCCTTTGGGCGTCGATGAATGTTTCCTTCAGTCCCCACAAACGATTGGATAAATGGGATTACTTGGTTTTAGCTAGTAAAGCAATTGGATGGTTCGAACGGGCAGGTTCGCTGTCTCTCACTGTGTTCATGCAGGACCCCAACCCCGAATTTCTACTTCTAAAAAACGTCCAATCTGATCCATCAACCATACTTTTCGACACACTTTTCAGTTATTCGAACCGCTGGCGAAGGATTGAATTTGAATCAGAATGCGCGTCTGCCATAATATCCGCACCAATCATTCGTATTGCCGCGCTCACGGCTGATGATGTTCCTTTGCTCGAGTCAATTACCCTTCGTCTTAAATCTGGCGGATCCAAGTTTTGCAATAATACACTCCTCGCGGGCCCGAAACTCACAAGACTGGCATTGGATATATATCGGGACGCTTTGCCCGGCTACATAGGTGTCACCGATTTCATTCAGGCCAATTGGGCCAACCTTACTTCTGTCACACTCGGCCACTGTTCCATCAATGAAGTAGCAAGAGTGCTCCGGCAAACTAGGCGTCTAGTATTCTGCCATATTTACGCGGATTTGAGATTAGAAAATCCCATGGCCGAAATCAAACTCCCATTTCTGAAGACGTTACGGGTCGACGATCAAGGACCCGGACCATCCTCATCTGGAGCTCATAGTGTATTTGACTCAATCAGCGCGCCCGTTCTTTCTACATTTAAAATCCATGCAGTGTACCTCGATATCTCATTGGCAGGTTTTTTCAAACGATCACCAGATATTCAGGAACTTGCTCTCTGCCGCTTCAGAAATGACGGTGAAGAGTCATTGGCGGTCGTCGCGGAATTACTTCACTACTGCCCTTCCCTGTCCACACTAAACCTTCGATGTCTGGGGTCGATAGTAAGCAGACTTCCTGATGCCAACAGGTTCTTGCTCGCCTTTGTAGAGGATGGCGGCGCCGGTGTTATTTGTCCATGCCTGCAGGAATTCAAATTTGTGGGAGGGATCAAATGCTCTCTCCAAACACTGCGCCAATTTCTGGAGGTCAAGCAGCGTGGGACCGCTCCGATGCGTGCCCTTCTCCCATGGAAAAGGGTAGTCATTGAGATGAGCTGGACTGACAACTCGGAGAGATATCAAATGTTGGAGCTTGTGTCCCAGAAGAAGGCAGCAGGACTCGATATAATCATGTATACGTGATGGTCGATTTACCTTTACGATAGCCACTCTTGTCGTTAGCACTCTGTATCACCATCTTACATATCCCCGCCAATGCTGTACGTGAACCCAACGAAATACAGCGCCAGGATACATTTGACACAGGAGATAGCATTTCATGTTCGAACACGAGAGACTAAAACTACACCGTTTTTCCTTCTCTGCATCGCCGCGAGACGTATTGGACACTGCACACTGGGCTCAGCTCCACAGCTCTGCCTTGCCGTCATTTAGATGCACCGCTCCACTGATCCTTCGCCCATTGCACTCTACGAATTCGCCAAGGCCACGCGCAATTCCCACTCCTCGGCAGATTTTCAGGGAATGCATCACCGACGGGTCCGCTCGAACTCGGGCGCTGGGAGGGCTGGAATGCGTGTTAGTGCGCTGTATAAAAGATGGGTGGGGCATACCATCAAAGGATACAGCGAGCTTGGCAAGCAAAAGCCCACACACGCTCAAGACAAACCAGGAGCGGCGTTGCGACAGCCGCAGCGCTCCCCGGGGAAGGTAATTCAGATTTCCAGGAGCGATGTCATCGTAATTTGGCTGTAAACGATGTTGATTTGCAGGGCACAGATGGCGGAGATGGCGGTCGTACGGCCATCGAGGTCGCCCTTGTGCAGAATTTCATTTGGGGTGGACTTGGGTGGATGGGTTGCCGGGCGCGTAGAGCTTGACTTGGTTAAGGCGGTGTGCGTAGGTTTTGGGAATATTTTGGCGATTTTTTGAGAGATTTATATGTGACGCGCGACGAGCGGTGATTGAGCGGTGAGAGCGGTAAATATCCATCGGAAGACGAGTTCATCAAGGAGATACTGTAGCAGAAGATTGCAGAAGAGGCGTCGATGGAAAGAATGTGCTGAGCCGCCGGGCTGAAGATACGGTAGATGAACATGCAACAGCGCAGCCTCAGGTCAAGGTCACCACGAAGACTAGTCGGCGTTTTCATCGAGGTCCTCGTGTTACTCCAGCGATATGGCGGTATTTTTATTTCTCCGAGATCCTACGGAGACAGGAAGGACGAAACAACTTGAAGGAGCGACACCGAAGCGGCACAAATTTTTCATATCCCTAGGGTTAAGGTCTATCGACGCGGCGCATGTTCGCTTCCCAGATTACGATAGACGTTTATATCAGCGGCGATGGGCGCTAGCATACGCAAGCATGAAGCGAGTAGATGACGAATTGGCGAAAAAGACAAAGAATACCATGGAAGACGTGAACAAGAGCTTGACGAGAGCGATGAACGGAAGAGGAATGGGCGATGTTAGTGTTGTAGGGTGTGTGAACATATTTGTCAGCAAAGAAATGAAAAGTAGTTGCGCTACTGATCAACATTTTTTGTGGAGGGTGTCTACAAGGTGTCTACAGTTTTTAGGCCAACGATCAACTCTTTCATCAGTTTTATCCCTTAAAACTTCTCATGCGCAGACACATTCGAAGGCGACGAAAAATGGATCATGCCGATTTATCCAGTGAGCCTCGGATTCATCCAAAATTCGCAAGCCTTGTTGAAAATCATTTCCTATTAGACAATTCAATTCTAGAAATGTTACTAAAAACCAACCGACCGCCTACAGACCAAGAAAGAGCGATTATCCAGGAGTCCATGTCCCCTACCAATGCAGAGTTGAAAGCTGTAGAAGATCAAATATCCGAAGCCACTACCCATATCCGAGCGTTGACGTCGCAGTCACGGATTGAACAGATGCGTAAACAGGCACATGAAGAGGCATTTGAAGAGGCGGAAGGGAAACTGAAGCGTCTACGCAAGGAGAAAGCGGCGATCTTGGAGGCTACTGCGGACCACCGCCGGGCCCTTTCTACCTTTCGAAACCTCCCAGAGGACGTGCTTCGTGAGATTTGTGTTGCGTGCGTGGAAGCCGACATCCCCAAACTGTCTTACCGCAGCACTCCTTTGCCTTATATTCTCGCTCAAATCTCCAGCGACATACGACGCATCGCGCTGACCACCCCGTTCCTCTGGGCCTCTATTCATGTTTGTATCCCTACCTGGTATTCCTTCGATAGAAAACGCGATACGCAAATTTGTTCAATACTGGCTAGCCGGGCGAGCGAATGGCTCGACCGAGCGGGGGGATCGGCTCTCACTGTGTTTATGGAAGACCCTAACTACGAACAGACCGAAGACACCACCGAATCTGATCCATCGCACGAGCTTTTCACCACTCTTCTTAGATATTCCACCCGCTGGCGAAGGATTCACTTTGAGTCAAATTGTCGAGATGCACTATCCACACCAATCACTCGCATTGCTGCGCTGACCGCCATTGATGCCCCCTTACTCGAATCAATTTCCCTTAGCTTTCAACTCGGCGCATCCGTGTTCTATGGCAGTACACTCCTCGAAATCCCGACACTGAAACGCCTGACACTGAACACATTTTGGGACGACCTCCCTGAATACGCCTTCGTCTCCGGCTTTAATGTCAATTGGGCCGTCCTCACTTCTCTTACACTCCGCGGGGGGTATAACACTCCGAGTTGCGTTGATGGCATAGCATGGATACTCCTGGACACCAAGTGTCTTATATTCTGTGATATCGTTGTGAATCCGAGCTCAGGAGATTCACCAGTCTGCGAAATCAACCTCCCATTTCTAGAGATATTACACTTGACTGAAAAAACTTTCGAACCCGAGTCGTCTAGAGTTCCTAGTATACTCGATCTCCTTACTGCGCCCAATCTCACGGTCCTCAAGATACGTGCCGCATTTCTCAAGAATTCCCTGTTGAATTTTTTCAAGCGATCACCCCGTGTTCAGGACCTTTCTATCTGCCACTCGGACAGTGAAGAGTCATTCGCGGAGATCGCGGAATTGCTTCATCACTGCCCGCTACTATCCATCTTATCCCTGCAGCCGCCTTGGAAGGCGAATCCGGCGTATAGACCCGCGGCTAATGTTGATAGCTTCCTGCGCGCTTTTGTCGAGGATGCCGGTGCCGGTGTTCTTTGTCCGCGCCTGCAAAAGCTCGATTTCCCAGCGAAGATCGTGTTCTCTCTCCAAACATTACGCCAATTTCTCGAGGCAAAGCAACGTGGGAGTGCTACCCAGAATGACGCCCTTGCCCCATGGAAAAGCGTGCGCATCGACATGATTTGTATAAAGGATCTGAAGATATATCGGCAGATGTTGGATCTTCTGTGGGAGAAGCGGGAGATGGGACTCGACGTTGAATCATATTACAAGGACGAAGCTATCCTTCCGGATAAATATTTATATCGTTGGGAATACAGTTAAGCGTAGAGCAATACATTTAGATTGGCTACAACATCGGGCCGGCTGGAGCAACTTTAGGCAGAATGTCATTCGGGGTGAGCTTGGGTGGATGGGTTGACGGAGCGCGTAGAGATCGACTTGATTAAGGGGGTGTGCGTAAGTTCGGTGAATACTTCGCCGATTTTGAGAGATTTACGTGGCGCACAACGAGCGGAGAGAACGGCAAATGTCCATTAGAGAGCGAATGCAGCAAGGGGACACTCTAGAAGGAGATCGTAGATCAGGAGCCGTTAAAAAGAACGTGTTGAGCGGCCGGGCTGAAGATGCGGTGGATGAACATGCAACAGCGCAGGTTAAGGTCACCACGAAGACTAGTCTGTGTTTTCGTCGAGGTCCTCGGGGTCCCCAAGTAACAGGGCGGTATTTTAGTTGCTCTGAGAGACTACGGAGACAGGAAGGGCGAAGGACAGAGTCGCACAAGATATTCATATCCTGTAGCAGGAAGTAGGCTAGGATTAAGGTCTATCGACGTGGCGCATGTTCGCTTCCCAGAGTACGATAGACGTTTAGACGGGCGGCGATGGGCGCTAGTATAGGCAGGCACGTCGCACCCTGAACATGAGGCGGGCAGATGACGAATTGGCGAAGAAGACAAAGAGTGCCATGGAAGATGTGAACAAGAGAGAAGCTCGGAAAATAAATGGGAGATGTTATTGTAGGGCGTGTGAACATATTTGTCAGCAAAGAAATGAGAGGTGGTTGCGATGGTTGGCGTCGTACGTTGAGCAGCGATGGCGCAGCCAGACCTTCCCCCGCCCAGTCTCCAGGAGGCCACGAAGAACTCAACCGTCGATTGGCAGGAAAACCTGGAATCGCTGTTCCATCATGCTAAGGATCGGTTTCCCGATGTCGTGTGGGAGCTGGCGGGCGAGGAGGAGGTGTGGGGTCATAAAGGTGCGTTGCAGACTCTTATTTCTTCGTAGACTGACATTTTGCAGCCATCGTATACGCGCGCGCGCCGCCATCGTTCCAAAACCGCTACTTTGCACGGTCAAATGAGTCGACTACCGCATTGGACGAGTACCCCGCAGAATCCTCCCTCTCCCTCGCCCTCGAAAACGGCGAAGCTCCGGTGATAGCACCTACGCTACTTCGCCTCACAACAGACATCAGTCCCGCGCTCTTCTCGAACGAACTTGAATACCTCTACACCGGAAAAGGCTTTGGCGAGGCCTTCGAGTTCCTCTTCGACAGCGAGCACTCGCATTCCACCAACGTTTCCGACGAGTCTGAACACGCGGAGGCCCTGCGAATCGACAAGCTGCGTAAGGACCTCGTCTTCATGTGGCGGTCGCGGCTGTATTCGGACGTTCGCATTGCCCTCACTGGAAACTTCGGCGCTGGCTCCGGCCACGAGGCAACCACCGCTATCTTCTCCTCGCATCGTTTTATCCTCGTATCACGCTCTTCCTATTTTCATACCGCCCTGATCGCATGGCCAAACACACGCGCGGACCCAAATGAGCCCCCCACGCTCACCCTCCCGTCCCCGCCCTTTACCCCCGCCAGCGTCCACTTTACCCTCGGCTTCCTCTATACCGGTACCCTCATATTTTCACACCGCTCCTATGATCTCTCCACCGCGTTCGCCATATTGCGCTCCGCGCTCTACCTCAACCTCAACACGCTCCATGACGAAATCCAGGCGCGCGTCGCTCAGGAGATGCTCCACGGCCTCTTCCACGCCTTCCTCTCTTTCCCCGAATACGAAGCCCTGACGCAAGGAAGATGGGGCACCGGTGGCTGTCGGTGTCGCCAGTGCGCACGACGCGTCCCCCGCGTTCTCGCCTTCGCCGTCTCCGAAGACGTGCACAACATCCTCCTCGAACGCGGCGCGCGACGCGCCATGGTCGGCATGTTCGGCGAGGGCTGGGCCACCCAGGAGTTCTCTCAACTCCAACCAAAGCTCCGTGATTCGCTCCTCAAGGGCGTCGCGAAGCGCACCACCGCACAAAATGCACTACCCCTCCTATTCGCCGCGGAGCATGCCCTTCTTAAACTCGCCAACAGCATCGAACCCTGGGCAGACACAGTCCGCGATGCCATCATCGCTGCCCGCAACAAGATCGACGAGGTCGTCACTCGCGAAGCGCAAGCCGTCTTTTCAAGCGACGAATGGGAAGCCGTCGTCGACGGAGGCGGCGTTCATTTTGACGACGGCGAACGCGTCGAATGGGCCATGGCTAGTGTCCTACGTGGTGTTCGCGAAGAATGGGCGCCTGTACTTTACCAGGTTCGTGCCGCATAATCGTTATTGCATCTCCTGACCTTTTTTAGACTCTTGTATCCTCCATACTCCTACGCGAACATCCCACTGAACCAAACGCGCCCCTCCTCGAAGCCACTTCTCACATACGCGTACAAGTCGAGCAAACGCGCGTCGAGCTCCTTCGTTGGCTCGGAAAGCGATGGCTCTCCGTCCGTCAGGCCCGGGGTTTTGATCCCCTGGAAGGCTGGAGTCTCAAGGAGATCAGTGATTGTGAGTGTATGCCGATTTGATTTTTTCTATTTCTGACTCTGTGCAGATATCGAAGTCCCCATCGACGACCTCCTCTCCCCTCCGTCCTATTCATCACCTGCCAAGCGAGCCCCTACGCACCTGCGGCCTGCCTCCGCGCACCCGCACACCTCCAAGGCGGATGCACCGAGCGACGGCGCCTCGAGTATGCGCGTCAGCGTCCTCAGCCGTGTCGCTGGCTCTTCCGCTCGCGGGCCCTCCCAGCCGCACAGCCCGCGCGCCCCCTCTGTACACAGCCTCGCCCGAAGCAGCATCAGTGGTGTAAGTGTCCGCAGCGCCGCCACCGCCAGCACTGTACCTGCGGCCCCCCGCCGGCACGCCGACGGCACCATGTCCCCTGCACGGCGGATCGCTGCGGAGACGCGCATGAAGGACCGCCCCGACTCGAAATTCGCGGACGACGCCGATGCGCGTCCGCCGAGCATCGTTGAGCCCACGGACGACGAGCGCGAGGGCAGCGCGACGCCCGAGCCGAGCGACGTGGGCGAGAGCGACCAGGCGGACGCAGGCGCGCCGCCGCCGCAGCAGCAGCAGACCCCACCCGCGATCAAGAAGACGCTCATCACGCGCGCATCGCTCGCGTCGGTTACGAGCACCACGCCGCGCCGCACCCAGCGCGCATCGCCCAAGGACGACGGCGCCCGCGTGCGCACAGCCTCCGCCGCGAGCCTCAGCCCGAGCGGCCGCCTGCGCACGGGTTCCTCCGCGAGCCTCAGCCCGAGCGTGCGCGTGCGGGCCGCTGCTGGGCCTGCCGCCGCGTCGCTTGCGCGTCCCGGCTCGCGTGGGAGTACGACGTCGACGCTGGCACGGCAACGGCTCACCGTCAAGGCGCCTGCGACGGCATCGCCACGCGCGCCGTCTGCGGCCTCCGTGTCACGCCCCACCTCGCGCGTGTCCACGCGCTCGCTTTCCGGCGGCGCCGCACGACCCGTGTCGAGCGCATCCGGCACCGCGGAGAGCTTCCGTACCGCGAGTGCCGGCTCCGGTGCACGGGCCCCCAGCACTACGGGCACGCGCTCGCGCCGCACGTCTGCGGCGAGCACGATGAGCACGCTTAGCCGGCACACGACTACGACTACGACTACGACCACCACCACGACCGGCAGCACCACGAGCACCACTGGGACGCCTGCACGCCGTGTTCCGCGCGTCCCCGCGGGCACGCGCACGGCGGCGGCGACGGTCTCCTCCCCAGCGGACGAGCGCGCACGCCGCGTGTCTGACGCGAGCGTGAGCTCCGTTGCCAGCGCGCGCTCCACGGTTGCGTCCACGCGCGCGACGCCCGTCCGGAAGGCAGCGAGCGCGGGCCCCACGCGCGGCGAGAAACACCTCAGCCCCGCGGCAGCCATCGCGGCCGCCGCAAAGGCGCGCCCAGCGGCCCGCGCACCGCGGAAGATCGGCCCGAGTGCGAGTGCGGGCGCGGTGCCCGCGGGCGGCGTGAGCGCGCCTGCGTCGGACGCGGGTGACGACACGGTCGTGCTGTCCGCGCCGCCCCTGCTGGAGCCTGATCCGGACGTGAGGATGGACACGGAGGAGGACGCGACGATCACGCTCGGACGCGTAGGTGATGGGGAGGGAGAGAAGGAAAATCAGGCGCCTCCCGCGGTGGCGGACGACGCGCCGTCCATCCCGGCTCCTATTGGCGCCCCCGCACCCACGTCTGAGCCCGAGGCGACATCTCCCCAGACTGCGCCGGCTGCGCTGGTGGTGCCCGAGGAGCCGTCGCCCGCCAAGACGGCGAGTACAATCACTGTGCGCCCCAATCCGCGCCACGAAGCTGCACGCATCGAGTCGGACCACAAGAAGAGTAGCAGCTCTGCGTCGAGCTCGAGCGTCGCGACGCTGCGTAGGCGCGGATCGAACGACACAATTCGCACAGTCAAGTCATCCGCGCTCTCCAGCGCGAGCTCCGACAAGCCGCCTCAGCCTGCCCCGGCCCCCGCCCCGCAGGCCCAGCCTATCGTTGCACCTGCTCCAACTGCCGTCCCCCCGAGCCCGCGTCATGCGCTCGCGCGCCAGCTGACTTCGATCGACAATATCCTCGCGCAGCACGAGCCGCAGGGCTCGACACTCGAGATTGGCATCCCATGCATCATCTCGTCGAAGCGCAAGCGCTTCAAGGCGTACGCGCGCTACATCGGCGAGGTCGCAGGCGAGACGGGGCCGTGGGTCGGCGTCGAGGTGCCCATGCCGCTCGGCGACGCAGCGTGGGGCGACGACGCCGCGCGCCCTGCAGACGATCGCGCGTGGCACGACGGCTCGTGGGGCGGCATTCGCTACTTCGAGATCGGCGGCGGCGTCGGCGGGAGCGAGTGGGAGTATGGTGGCGAGGACCGTGCAGCGCGCCGGCGGCGGATCGACGGCGGGTCGTGGGGCGGTGGCGGTATTCTGGGGCGTGGGGCGAGCAGCGGCACGCTGAAGCGCGAGGGCGACCAGCTGAGCATCGCATCCGATCGCATGAAGCGCATGCGCAGCGTGAGCCCTGCGCAGTCTGACATGTCGGGGACAGAGTCCCGCGGGCTGTTTGTGCGGCCCCAGCAGGTGCTCTACGTCGTCGACGCCGTCGGGACGGATTTCTGAGATTCTTTTTTTCTTATGCTCTTTCTGCCTTGGATATGCTTTCGGTATGTTATAGATTTCTGGGCCTCTTCTCGTTCTCGGATTTACATGTTTTCTTTGGCGCTTTGCTGTCCTGTTCCAATACCGACCTGTGTGCAACTATATCACACTCTTTAATTCGTAACCTACTTATCCGCACACTCCTTCTGGACCCACGTTGTTATCTTTCGCGCACAAAGTCCTCGGCCTGTCGCTATCGATGACACTGAATTCAAAGATGGTGTCTACCCTTCACGCTCCAGAGCAAGGGAGGAATCGCGGAGAGAATTGCCTATCGCTGTCTATCTTGACATACCTGCGTGCAGGAACAGTATTCTATTTCAAGCGTTGATGGAGAGCAGTGTCAGGCGTAGTATCGCGGCTACAAGCCATACGCACATTTCCCAGTGGCACAGTCAAACGGCCATTTCCGTCTCGCTATGGCTTCTATATTCTTCCGCCGGCTACCAGATGTTCAGGGCATGGGGAGCTATAATTACAGTGTGGGGATATAGTAGGGATATACACATTACACCAACGTTCGTGATCTGAAGATGAAGCAACTTAGCCTGAACTCCGAGGCATACAGTTTTATTGATATAACACCCTCTTACTTTGAAGAATGAAATGCGCGCTTATCTCCCCCTTATCCGATAGAATCAGCTTGTCTCGGTAAGTGAGGCTTTGATGAGTACAAGGAGATATTTTACCCCGTTTCTTGCGTCGTTTGGACTGTATCTGTCCACAATATCACTTATGGCAATAACCAGCCGCAGCCACAATCCCTGATGTTCGTTCCGGTCGCTAGCCTGGGTGAGCCAAGGTTATGCAATACAACATGAGGAATGAATGGCCATTGAATTTTTTGTGTCCGATGTATACGACAATGATAATGTATGCGTATCGATGTATTGTTTGAGAATCAGAGAACGATGCTCCACAGCTCAGTGTTCTGTAACTTCTATTAGGTGGCTCCGTTCTTTTGATACTTCTGAATACGTGGACTGGTGAACTTCTTGCCTTTCCAGGAGCGGCGATTGTTGCATAGGATTAATCAGATATCTTTCGAAGTTGTTCTAACAAGTTCGGTTAAATTTAGATATTGAGCCAGGGCGCTTCGGAGTATGGAGGTGGATAGATGATTGACTAATAACCAGTGCATATACCATATGCGTCGGCGCTAACTTCAAGATTTGTTTTGGTAAAATAATTGGTCGTCACAATTGCAACATACATGTCCTTGTATCATCGGTATGTATTGGCCATGTACCATTAGCTCTGAGATGCCGATTATGCCGCATACTTTCCCATCTGCAAACTTGAGCCGAGCGCGTCCGATGGCCTCGCACGAGGAATTTGCGTCCAAACGCGATCTAAGCCTGAACGCAAACGTTATTATAGGGGAGCAGATACCCACTTCGACAGCTGGTTCCTTGCTATGGACATATAAAAGTCAGACAAAGGAGCGGTGGTCGCCACAGACCTCCCTTCCTTTTCATTTCGCCAATGTTCGCACCAACAGCTTTCCCCAATGAGATCTACGACTATATTATTGACCATCTCCATAAGAATCGCCGGGCGCTATCGACGTGCAGCTTAGTATGTAAGGACTGGAGGACGACGTCTCGTTTCCACCTCTTCTCTATTGTCGAGCTTCACGTACAGGATGTCGACCGGGATCTCGCGATTCTTTCCTCACCACTGGCCACAGTCCCTGCTTATGTTAAGCATCTCTCCATCGACGCGTGTACCGACGTTGAGCCGGAATCTGGGCTTTTCGAAAAGCTCGTGAACGGGCTCCCACCAATGAAGCAGATCAAGGTCCTCCGGCTGCACGAAGTCGACTTCCAGCTGAGCTCATCCGCAAAAGGAAACCTTTTTTCCCTATCTCGGGACATCGCAACGCTGGAATTGATTAATGTCAATGTAAGCATGCTACCTTGGTCCCGTCATTCTGAGAGTCTGTCGTTTAACTCCCCTGTATTAGTTCCCGACTTCCAGTGAACAAACAGAGCTTATTTCTTCGGCGGCTTCGCTGCAAACATTATTTGTTTCAGCGATCACCTACGGGCGTCATACCTCCCCGAAAGACGGCCAACGTGCACCACCTTTGAAAACGCTTCAGCTATTCGACACCCATTCATGGCATGCAAAGAGCCCGACGACAAGTTCGATCCTGAATTGGCTCGCCCTTGATTCCCAACCGAAACCATCACTCAGCACATTGGAGCTTCGAGGAATTACAAACCACCACATTTCTTCTATATGCGCGTATGTTCATGCGCTCGGGAACACACTAGAGAATATTGTCATCGAGTGCTCCGAAGCTGCTGCCCAAAGTGCGTATTTCCGTTTCATGAATGGCGTTGATGGGCTAATCGATTTCTCGGATAGACGCTCTGAGCCAAGAACTCGACCTCACCAACTTTGGGTCCCTGAAGACCATTGTCTTCCATGCCCCGACACACGAGCTCAGTCGTCTTGGAACAAAGGCCAGCACATGGATGCAGCGAATCCTCTCAAAGGTTTCGTCAGAGAGAATCCAGAAGGTGTCTTTCATGCTCGATTTCCACAGCCCCGTTGACCTCGCCGGATTCGACATTTCCGGCGTCGGAAAATTGTTCATGGGAGGGATTTCGTGCTTGTCAGCAAGCACTACTAAGATTCGTTTCGAAGTCGCATCGCGGTACGTCGGGGTCGATGAGCTGCGGAAACCAATTATCAGTCACCTTCCCAGCTTGGCGGACCGCTTGGAATTTGGACGTGGTGTACAATTATAGCTGTTACGGACAGTTAGTAGATTGTATTTATGATATCAGCTTGTCTTCGCAATGTTGTACTTGTAGACAAAAATTAAAGATACTTATATTTGACTGATCGAACGGGCGCGTAGTAAAAGAGTTATAGTCAAGTTGTAGTCAAGTTAAGTATAGTCGCCCCATCAGTCGCCCGAGTCCCGACTGCGGCTGCGGGCAGCGGAGATGGAAAGTGGGAACATGTGACTAGGGGCGTCGACGGACAGGCTTGATTTCCCTTCGACTTCATCTTCAACTCATTCGAGGTATGGCATCCGCGGGCGGTCTATCGCGACGACGCGCAGGAGCTGCATCCAACAGCTACATCGATGAAGACGACGTACATCGCCCAGCAGCAGGTGCCAGCAGAGGCAACACCCCGCCAGCCGCGCAGCACGCCGGTTCCGCCTTCGAAGGCGGCCATAGAATCGCCTTCGACCCCAGGGACCTGCAGCAGGATGCGGGGGAGGAGGCCAAGATTGGTGGAAAGATGCCCCGACTGACGATAATGGAGGAGGTCTTGCTGCTGGGAATCAAGGATAAGCAGGTGCGTCACTGCTGGACAACATTACCTCGCCAGTCTTGTAAATGGGTTTACTACTGATGCCATATATCGTAGGGATACCTATCCTTTTGGAACGACAATATCTCCTACGCGTTGCGTGGATGCATTCTCATCGAACTCGCGCTACGTCGACGTATAGCTCTCGTGCGAGACCCCAATCGACGACGCATTCCCGTCACCGAGAGACTCGTTGAGGTCATTGACGATCGACAAACCGGCGAAACGATTCTTGACGAAGCATTGAGAATGATGCGGTCTCAACAGGACATAGAGAAAATGAGCATAAACTCTTGGGTGGATCTTCTGAGCGGTATGGTTGCGTCCTAGATTGATGTACTTTCAATCTGACCTTTCCTTCAGGAGAAACGTGGAACGTTATGAAGATTGGTTTTCAGCTCAAACAAGTTCGCGAACGACTCGCAAAGGGGCTGGTCGACAAGGGCGTACTGCGGACGGAGAAGCGCAACTTTCTTCTCTTCGATATGGCTACACACCCAGTTGCTGATGTGCGCACTAAAGAAGCCATCATCAACCGCGTCGTCACTCTCCTCACCTCCACCACAAGCGCTATCCCGCCGGGCGCTCTAGACAAGGAAGGTATCCAATGCCGAGTTCTACGCGCTGTCTGTCTTGTCTGCGCCGCTTATTCCGCTAGTGTGCTCGACAACGCCTTTGGACGACTGGGATACGAAGAACGCGAAGCCGCATTCCAGAGGTGCGACGATATTCTCGGCGAGTTTGTCACCTGGCCCTTCGGAAGCGGAGGCATCGGTGCAGATATGCCAATGCCCGCGGCTACAGCGGCTGGACGAAGGAGGCAGGCCACCCGATTAGCGAGCGGCGGCGGAATCGAAATGGGTGGTAGGGAGGTTGTTCTGGGGCTTCTGCAGGAAGTGCGAAAGGAGGCCATGGGCGGTGACGACGATGTTGGTTTCGAGTTGATCGCTGGCGTGCTCGAGGTCTTGTCAAAGCTCGATTCTTTGCTTTAATCCTTTTCTCGTGGACACCCTGTTCAGTTTCCCCGAGGATGTCGCCCCACGACCGCACTGTCCAATTTAAAGCCCATTGGCTTTCGACGTACTAGGTATCGACTTGGTCACGTGCATGCTCCGGGCCAACGCTCCCTCCCCTATCTCCATATCTATCGTCCAGTTCTGGCATCACGCATCTCTTTCGTCTTATATCTTTCCCGCTTTCCACGTGGATACTTTCTCTTTCTGAGAAACGTCCCATTCATCAGTCTTCTCAGTGCCCAATCGTATATTTTTTCGCACCTACAAGCGAGTCAGCTTCGTCCTGTACTCACCTCCTGTGTACACCCCCAAAATAATTTAATAATAATGTTCGCTACATACTAAAGACGCTCCCACCTCAACGCGTTTCTGTTCGTCGAATGGCGATGGCAAATATTGCCAGAAATAGAATTTATTAACGAAGTTAAAATTAACCAAAGCGCCCACCAGGTGCGACTGGCGAGGCCATCTTTGATTTTACCACCATAGATAACAAGTTTACTTCAACGGAGCCGACGGCTCGAAAAATGGTATAGCTATCTTCGAAGATACACCGAGCAGTCTTTTGAGGAATTCGCATGACTGTCACGCAAATAGATAAATCCGAGCTCTTTAGTTGCTATCAGAGCAATTGCGCCACTTTAACGTTCAAGGATGTAAATCGAGACCAGAAGCGTAGCCTTTGACTGGAGCAGCCCCAGATCCATTCAAAATACGCAGCGCCCCAAAAATGGAGGCTTAGGATACTCAGTGTTTTCTGATACTTACCTCTATTTCCCTTTCGCTACGAATCGACTGTGAGACCAGCTTCTCGTGTATCGCGTGTATTTCATGTACGCAGTGCCTGCTTATTTTTATCGTTTCTTTCCTTGGCGCTCCTCTGTATTCAACTAACCAGGACAGGGTCAACTGATCTTATCGTCTAGAACCATGTGCAAATGTCTAGATTAAGGTAGGAAGCACATAAATCACATACATAAAGATTGAAATGCGCACGAGACGGATGATTTGACCCCTCTTACTGCGATGTCCTCCAAAGAGCCGCAGGATACGAAACCTGGATTCGAGCAGGAGAAATCAACGGCGAAGGGGGATGTCAATGGTTTACTGCACAGACAATCGTCATACGGCGACGAAAAACAGTCTGATATTGCGGACGATAAGATTCACCTCGAAGGGCTAGATTACACACAAATTGGAGAAGTGTTCGACGGCCCAAGGCTGATTGACCTTGGCGCAGATGGAAAGGAACGTCCGATAGGTAGGTCATCGTCTCACTCTATCAAATATAGTATGGTATCGCTGAGACTGCTGTTCGAACACTTTAGATACAGATGCAGATTATTCCACTCGCCTTATTTCCCTTGACGATGATCCAACTCTGCCGATATGGACTTTTCGAATGTGGTTTCTGTCCCTGGGTCTGTCGTGTTTTGCCGCCGTGTTGGGCCAAATATTCGTGAGTTTCGGGCACTTATGAATGTCAATTATGACAAGCCTTACAATCAATTAGTACTTCCGTCCGCAAACGGTACGTTCAGCTGCAGCTCGCTCGGCGGTGAATTTCAGGCTGATAATTCACGTAGGTCTCAGTAAGCCGGCTATTTTTACAGGTAAGTTTCTCCTGATCTATCGTAAGACGGGTTTTATTGAGCTCTATGTGCAAGATTATATCATATATTATCGGCAAGGTAATGGTCAAATATGCCTTCCGAAGTGGCATATCTGATGCCTTTGCGTAGGCCATGGAGGAGATCATTCCAGGGCCGGGGAAAAACGCTAGGTTCAAAACTCCCGACAACGCTTTTTGGAGGTAGGTGTGTCGTCCATCTAAGTGCATATGTACCTGAATAAAAAAACGCAGATTCATGAATCCCGGTCCCTTCAGTACGTATGCATTCGCAGAATAAACTAGCTTCAATACTACTAGTAGTAGACGCCAGCTGAATTTTGGCATAGATATTAAAGAACATGTTGCCATAACTATAATGGCGTCCACGGCGTCCTCATCCGCCTTGGCTATCAGCATATTCGCTGCCCAAGATCTCTACTATAATGTGCGCCCAAACGCTGGTGTAGGAATCTTTACGTATGTTCGACATTTGCCCGAGACCGTAGTAATGAGCGCTCACCTTGTTTGCTAGATTAATCGGGTCTCAACTGATCGGTTACGGGATGGCAGGTGAGCAATCTCGTCTCTGTTTCTTGCGACTTGATGTTGAGATTCATGCGATACTCAGGCGTCGTGAGGAGTTTCTTAGTGTACCCTACATTTGCAGTATACCCTCAGCTCATGCCAACCGTCCAACTATTTGACGCACTACATCGAGGCCGAGAGGCGGTTCTGCAGAAAAAGAGACTGAAGTTCTTCTGGATCGTTTTCATCGTAATCTTTGTCTGGGAGTGGTTCCCTGTAAGACCTTTTGCCACCCTCGCTCGGCATCATAAATTGACTGACGCTCAATTAGGAATATATTGCCCCGTTTGTTTTGTCCGCCTGTTCCGCTACGAAGTTTCTCACGGTTGGTTCTCCAGCACGCTCACGGGCGTCAGTATCTTCTGCCTCGCGAACCAAAAGAGCGCATGGTTCACCCGGATCTTTGGTGAGTAGACGCTTTCCTAATTGCTATATTCCTCTAAATATCCTATCTACAGGCGGAGCCGCCGGAAACGAAGGCCTGGGCGCCTTTTCCATCTGCTTCGACTGGGCGTATGTCGGGGCCGGCGGAGGATCCATTGGGTCGCTCTTCACTCCATTGTCAACTCAGCTATCTCTATATGCTGGATGCGCAGTCTGCATGTGAGTGCATTTGAATAACATCCAGGCTAACACCTGATATTCTCCCGCCCTTAGGATCGCATTTTGT
This sequence comes from Hypholoma sublateritium FD-334 SS-4, assembly GCA_000827495.1. NCBI lineage: Eukaryota > Fungi > Basidiomycota > Agaricomycetes > Agaricales > Strophariaceae > Hypholoma > Hypholoma sublateritium. The sequence goes on along the minus strand of KN817689.1, from coordinate 19,319 downwards.
GCATGCTACGCGATGAATACGTGGAATGCGCAACGGTTCCCGTTCCTTACGCAGCTTTTATACTATGCGAACGGTGAGATACATGCGCCCCATAATGAATACAGCCCTCTTATCAGTACCAGGTACCGAATACGACCAGCTGTCCATCTTAAACCCGGATTTCACGCTCAATAAAGAGAAGTTGGCAGTCCAGGTAAGTACATCAGTTTGCGGGAGGGCTCGCAATTTGTCAACAAACACCCTATCTCAGGGTCTTCCTTGGTACGCTGCATCGCAAATGCTGTTCAAGATCAGCAGGACGATGTATATCGGCGGTATGTGGCGAGGCTCTCTTCCCTTCGAGTTCCTGATTCGATCCTGAAACAGCGGCAATAACGCATTTCTTCCTGTGGCATTATCAAACCGTGTACAAGATCGTTCGCGACTACCGCGTGCGTAGCTGCGTTTGCCGTCTTCGACCCACACTTACTTGCAGACGATCAGACGTCCGATTCGGACGATCCGCACTACCTCAAAATGCGGGTGAGTATTGCTCGCACGTCCATGTCTGTGATGTGTGGTCGGCTGATTTTGGACGGTAGATATACAAGGATATCTCGAACTGGTGGTATTTCTTCATCTTCATCGCGACGACTGCGATGGCGATTGGGACTACATATGCGGCGAAGTCGGGGCTGCCCTGGTGGGCGACGCTTATCGCGCTTTTCTTCGCGTGGATGTTCGTCCCAGTCATCGGCACCGTACGTTTTTCGCCTATACTCCGGCTTTTCGAGGATGCCTGACCTCAAATAATGCCACGCAGCTCAACGCAACTGTGGGGTATGCTCCCAGCATCGAGGATATGGTCCAGGTACGCAGTACCTTGTGCCACTGACGCCTTTATTCAATCTATCGCGGGCGTCCGCAGATGCTCGGCGGCGCGCTGATCCCCGGGAAGCCGGTGGCGAACATGTACTTCACGATGTACGGATACAACCCGGTGGTGCAGGCGCTCAACCTCCTGGGCGACCTCAAGCTCGTACGCCAAAGCATCATTGCATAACGTACTGTTCCTGGCTGATTGATTTGCGCGACACCACAGGGCCAGTACTGCAAACTGCCTCCGCGCGTCACCTTTGTCGTCCAAGTGATCGGCACCATCGTTGTGAGTCCATTTGTGCCTGGGTGTCTGTGTACGTCCTCAGGGGAACTTTCACAGGGCGGACTGCTGAATTTCGTGATTATGAAAGTACGTGGTCGCCATTAGCTATATCGAAGGTGTGAGCACCTACGTGGACGACAGGTCGTGTTGAACGCACAGAGAGACGTGCTGCGCAGTGTGCAGGGGACGAATGTGTGGTCCGGCCAGCAGGTGAAGTGCGCTCGCTATCCTAACCGATACACCAACTGACCAAGGGGTGATTATAGGTGCAATCGTATAACAGCGCCGCGATTGCGTGGGGAGCGCTGGGGAAGCCGCTGTACGCTACGGGGACGCACTACGCGGTGAGCCTGAGCCTGAGCCTTTGCGACGGGGATCTCGCGAAGCTGATAATTTTAATTTACTCGCAGTTCGTCCCGTACATGCTCCTCGTAGGCCTCGTCGTGCCGGTCCCGTTCTGGCTCCTGCACAGGAGGTACCCCAAGGCCGGGTTCAACTACGTCTTCACGCCCATCGTCACCGGTGCGTCCCTCCATTTATACCCCATCCCATCGTAACCTAACCTTAGCATGACCCACCCCAGCTGAGCTCGGGTTTCTGAGCGTCGGGATCAACTCGTCCGTCTTTACCTCGTTTGTGCTGGCGATATTCTCGCAGTACTACCTCCGGAAGTAGGTTCTCTACGATTTTTCTTGCGTGCGGGCGGTGCTTATCGGGGGATGTGTAGGTATCGAGCGACGTGGTTCAGGAAATACAAGTGAGCTCTATTTTATCGGGGTTTACAGGAGTCTGACGGGGGCTAGCTTCCTGCTGAGCGCTGCACTTGACGGTGGGACGTCGGTATGTCGCATATGCTGCGCCCAGGCGCCTATATCAATTCGGACTATTTCTAGGTCATGGTGTTCGTATACACATTTGCGGTGGGCGGGGGCAGTGGCACCGTCACTCCTTTCCCGAACTGGGCCTTGGTCTGTCTATCCATTTTTTATACGCTATTTCTGTGGTCTGATGATTCGCTACACGCAGAATCCGGTGGGGAATCCTGATTATTGTAAACGGCTGACGTAGATCTACTTCGTTGGGTGCGCACAGTTCTTTTTCGTCGAAATTATGTATTATGTACTACTATGAGAGCCTTTGTACGATATAATTGAATACCGTTAGATTTGAAAGACCGTGATGTGCGGTAGGGGTGGATTCGAAATTATATCTTTCTGTGTTGCTCGATACGTATGTCGTTCAACTAGCGATACAATTAGCGCCCGCCATGCTTGCGCGATATCAGATAATCTTATTCCAACAGGCCCAACAACAATATGGATAAAATACGCAGACGTAGCGTCCTTTGACTCCTGTCAATCAGGATTAAATTATCTGGCGGGGAGTTATATGCCCTTGAGTATAAAGTATATTGATGATCATCAGTGAACATCAGTGGTCATTGATGGTTACTGGTGATGACTGTTGGGTTCTGTTGACCAACGGCTTTCACCGATATTCAGCGGGTGCCGCCGGCTGCCGGAGGTAATATTCAGTGTCCGCCACGGGACATCATGGATGCCGAATGGCGCCCATGGTGTATAACGCCCTTAGACGTAGCCCTAGGCATCTAATGAAAAATATTATTGCATGAGATGATAGGCTGTATATATCCCTTCCCAGCGACGTTAATTTTATAGGTTAAATTACCTTGATACGCCGTCGACACGAGATCGAAAAGTAACAATATGCAGACGTGCTTCCGACTTCCGCCGATACTGTATTGAGGCATTTGCTTGGCTTTTGTGGAAGGAAAAACTCATATTGTGGGTAGAGGACTAATTGAAAAGGCCTCTAACACAGCCGTGAGATGTATTATAGAAATTTAGACCCATTCCAGAGATCAATTTTCGGTGCTCACTGCAGGTCAATGATGACCACTGTATGACAGTGATCAMCAGTAATTATCAGCAATAACCAGTGTATATTACATGTGTTCAAAATTATTACTAATGACTATCAGTGTTGGTCAGTAATATTCGCTGGTAAGTACTGTAAATGTCCAGTGAAAAGCAGTGGCAACCACTGACATTCAGCGACCTTTGTACTCAAGGGCATAATACTGCTGGCGGGGCTGTCCAGCTCGTGCGCCAGATAATTGGCTGCGTGTTTTGGTGGTAGAAGCTTATACAGAAAGCTGTACTTTGGGATTAACATCGGAAAATAGGGCCTAGTATTTTTGCTGTCACGTATAGTAGTCGAACTGGATACAGAACACAAGCAGAACATCCAGCGATGAGGAACTTTGCGAATAAGTAGATTATGTAGGCCGATTTCCATAATTAACCCGTCCTCTGCATGTCTGCCGAGCTTTTTATACATGGAGCGTTTGAACGGATTAAGCACACGGGGCCGAAATTGATTCCGGTGAGGCGAGGCCGAGCGGAGCGTGCACGCCGAATGTTATGAGGCCGAGGCGACGCGTCGCAGAACAGAAATTTACCAGTGAAGTAAGGTTGCTCGTATTAGTATTTACCATGCAAGTATGGTTGTAAGGAGTGCTTAGCGAAGGCGCAGTCCCGGAAATATGGAATTTTACGGGTATATCGACGGGCGCGTCGTGGGCGCGTCTGACCTCGTCTGACGCTGAATGGCTGTACCAAAGCTGTACTTTATGGTTGCTTTCTAGTTGAAACCTAACCGACACGTATGATTGGTCGTTCCACGACGCGCGTTGAAGAAGCTAGAAGCAGATATAGGATCAGTATCTATGGATCCATCGATGGGACTGCGGAAACTTGGCGGACTCGGAAACACGGCGAAGCTGCGGGTTTGAGGATGTGGCTGTGCCAAGGGCGGTCTTTATATCGCACTCATCTGTGGACGCCGTCGATGCAATGTCCGCCCCTCCCCTCCCTCCTCTCCCTCCAAAACCCGCATCGAGCGTCAACTATCCGGGCCCGCCGCCGCCGATTCCGCCTCTGCCGCGCGATCTGCTCATCGAGACGGAGAGATACAACACCCCCAGCGTGTATGAGCTCGAGTCGCCGCCGCACTTTGAGAATCCGCTCATAGCACCGCGGCCGCACAAGCTCGACCGATCGATCCCTGCGAATGTGCGTGGATTGTATGTGCGGGAGAGTGATGACTGAACGGCCCGTAGATGGCGCGAACGCTGGACGATCAGGTGTACCAGACGCAGCCGCCGATCAGCTACGCCCCGGCATCTGCGCCTCTTCCCCGCCAGCACCAGCAGCAGCAGCAGCAGCAGCAGGCCTGGTCGCCCTGGGCACAACAGCCACAGCAGCAGTACATACAGCCCTCGCAGGAGGAATTCGCCCAGTCGCTTGCAAATCTGTCCATGACATCCGTCCCCCCGCCCGCGCCGCTGGCCTTGCAGCCGGCCGCCGCAGCAACGCAGTCGCCGCCGCCTGCGACGACACAGCAGCCACCGGCGATCCCGGCGCTCACAGCGCCCATCCCCATCTTATCACAGCTCCAGGAAGCCGCCCAGCACGTCGTCAGCCCCACACACGACCCGGCGCTCAAGATCGCCTGGTGCCGCGACGTCTTCGTCCTCGTCGACCGTGCGTCGGGCGGCCTGGCCGCGACGGACCCGCCTGTGGGCCCCATCACCCTCGTCGACACCGCCCTCGACCGCCTCGCCCACACCGCCATTCCGATCGTCCTCCAGCTCGCCACCTCGCACAACCCCGCGCAGGGCAAGATGCCGCTGCACGTCGCGGAGGCCATCTCTATGCGCGCCAACTTTTCTGCCAGCGGCGCGTTCCCCGATCTCATCAGGCATAATCCACGCACCGCCTTTCGCGACTTCGAGGCGGCGGCAAGGGGTGGCTACAACCAGGCGTGGTTCCGGTTGGGCAGGGACTATGAGAACTTCAACGACCACGCCCATGCGAAGGAGTGCTTCGAGCGGGGTGTCAAGCTCAACGTCGAGAGCTGTCTATACGTATGTCCTCCCATCCCGTGTATTCCTACTTTGGCTAACATTCCCCAGCGTCTAGGAATGGCACACCTCCTCGGCCAGCTATCGCTACCATCGAATCCGCAGACCGCCCTCCCGCTGCTGCAGCGCGCCGCCCTCCTCGCCTCGCTCTCATGTCCCCAGCCCGCATACGTATATGCGCTCCTCCTCCTCTCCGAGTTCACCCAGGTCACCGTGCCCGCCTCCCTCCTCGTCCCCCTCATCCCGCCGGGCTCCTCGCCCACCCTCGAGGCCCGCAAGCACCTCGAGCGCGCCGCGTATCTGCACTTCGGCGCCGCGCAGTACAAGCTGGGCCACGCGTACGAGTTCGCCGAGCCGCCGTTCTCCTTCGATCCCCTTTTGAGCGTGCAGTACTACTCCCTCGCGAGCCAGCAGGGCGAGGTCGAGGCGGACATGGCGCTCAGCAAGTGGTTCCTGTGTGGGAGCGGGGGCGCCGCGGCGGCGGCGGGCCAGGTGGGCGCGGGGAGCGGCGGGTTCGAGAAGGACGAGGGGCTCGCGCTGACGTTCGCGGAGAAGGCGGCGAGGAAGGCGCTGCCTAGCGCGGAATTCGCGATGGGGTACTATGCGGAGGTCGGCGTCGGGCAGCCGCGCGACCTGGGCAAGGCGACGGAGTGGTACCAGCGGGTGAGTTAGCCGTCTTCTACCGGCGCGCCTAGTGCTGATTGTCTTCCAAGGCGAAGGCGCACGGGAACACAGACGCCATCGCGCGCCTGCAGGCGCTCGCGCAGCCCGCGCCGCAGCAGCTCTCGCGGCAGGAGCACGACAGCATCACCGAGACGAAGCTCGTGCGCCGCCGCACGCAGGCCGCCCAGCGCGCGGAGTCGCAGCCCCTCTCCCCGCCGTGGGGCGGCCGCACCTTCCCCACGCAGAAGGAGCTCGACGACGCCGAGGCGCGCAAGCACCCCGCGGGCTCCACCGCGGCGCCGCCCCCCGCGCGCCGCCGGCCGGACGGGCGCATGGTCGTCGACGTCATCCGCAAGAACTCGCTCGCCGTCGGCGCCCGCCCCCCCGCGCGCGAGCACAGCCCGCACCGCGCGCCGAGCGGCGGCGCCCCGCTGCAGGCGCCTGCACCGGGCGCGCCGGGTGGCTTGCCGCAGCGCCGCGCGAGCCCCGCCCGCCGCACGGAGTCGCCCGGGCGCGTCGTCGGCGGGCGCCCGCCGAGCCCCGCGCGCCGGCACGGCCGTGCGGACAGCGCGGGCCTCACGCGCCTCGAGCGCATGCGCCTGAACCTCGACGACCCCGCCGCGGCTTCAGGCGCGACGCCGCTGCCTGCGCCCGCGTCGCACGGCTCGATTGGCTCGCTCGGCGCGGGGAACAGCACCTTTAACGGGAGCGGGTACTCGCTCACGGACGCGCCGGTGTCGTCGCTGCCGACTGCGGCGCCGATGGCGACCCCGCGCCCGCTGCACACGCCCGCGCCGAGCACGTCGAGCGGGGGCAAGAAGCCGACGACGTTCGCGGAGATGGGCATCCAAGGCGGGAAGGCGGAGGAGAAGGAGTGTGTCATTATGTAGCTGATTATCTAGGCCGGTGTCGTTATACGCGCGTATTAATTTGTGGACTGTTGGACATTTTACACTACACCTCAATGTATTTCAATGCACGCACCTTGCCTTATTACGGGTTCATTCTGCGTACAGTGCGCACGCTCGAATAACCAACTTGTAAAACGTTCGTCCAGCTTTGGGGCTCATAAGTAGTCCTCCATATCCATCGACACCGGCACTCACGCAAATACAGAAGTGAACAACAGGTTTGAAAGCTGGCTTCGAGCAGGTGGAAATAGGTGTCTTGATACTTCGTCCGCAGATAAAGTCAGATGGACTCGACGAATTGTCAAAGATTGTGAAGCTAACTGCATGACCTTGCGTAACCCGGTGTTCTGTCTTTTGTATTCCGTGATCTTGCCGAGATATGCAGGCGTTGGTCAGCATCGAATTTGGTGCCTGATAATTTCCTCGGACGCTCCTTCTAATCTTACCACCACTCTCCACCACTACGAACCACTACTATTACCGATCTTTTGGCGGTCCCGCATGTCTATTTCCCATTATCACGGTTCGTAGAAAGAAGCAGGTATCAGTACATATGCCGCAATCCTTCTGTGGTTCCGAATGGCGCCGACTTCAATCTTGACGCCGACTATCGGCACTGGGACTATTGCCTCACCATTCCCTTCGACGGACTCGACAAACTCTAGTCCTTGCCCAAGCAACGCAAATGGATCCGCTTCAATATGAGGTGTACCGTTGGAGCAGAGGGTGGAGTCGTAAATTGCTTGGCCCGGGTTTACCAGCTGAGTTCGCTACTTTTCACTATCACTTTTCCGGAGCTTATTACTTGTATCTAGTGGCGGGTGGCGGGTCGAAAATGCAGCGGACGCCGGTGCCTAACTGCTCTTCTCAATGCCGCCGACATAACAGCAGTTTTGTCCTCTCGTCGCTGCGCTCAACGTCCTACATGTACCAGACGTAGTCCACAAGAACATGCGCGTGCTGCGACGAATTTCATAATCCAATGAGAGCGTTTCCACGCCGACCCCTAGCGTCTCCCGCTCCAAAAATTCGCTGATAATAAATGATCGGCCTCGACGAATAATCATTTTATAAATCAGCCGTTGCATCTTCAGGAACCGCAGATTATAAGTACGGCTGCGGGCATTGCGTCCTACCGCTCCCCCTCCTCTTCCCTGAAGATCCGATGGCGTCCTACAGCTTCAGTTTGGCAAACACTTTCGGTGCGCTCGAGATCGGCGTCTCGGTGGCCATCTTTCTGTTCGGCGTCGTCACCGTGCAGACATATACCTACTTTCGACGCTTTCCGGACGATCGGCTCTATTTCAAGGCGCTCGTACGCTCTATTCTTCTTCATACATGCCTGCGCACTGATTTTTGTCCAACCGGAACATAGGTTGGTACACTCTGGTAAGTCCACACTTTACTGCACTTCTCGCCTGCTGAAGCGCGCGGTGCGCAGGACGCTGGAGCTCGGCCATACGATCATCATCATGTACGAGCTGTACCGAACCACTATTGTCCTTTTCGGTATTCCCAGCGACACCCTGCCCCAGCCCGCACTCGGTGGCCTCATCATCATCGGCACATTCATTGCATCTCTCACCCAGGTGCGCCGTGTCCTGCCTCCCCTCGCTCCATCAGAAACTTAAACTGCGCGCAGATGTTCTTCTGCCACCGCATTTTTACAATCCTCCCCGCGCCGCTGCGCCTCATCGGCCCCGCGACCGCCCTCGTCGCTGCAGTGCGCTGTGGGCTCGTCGTATACACGGGCACCGTCGCAATCCGCGCGACCTCATACGTTGCATTCGTCCTGAAGATGCACTCGTGGGTCCTGGTGCTACTTGCGCTTGCCGCGGTGATCGACACCGTAATCGCCGCCGCAATGGTCGGGTTTCTCCTCACCGCGCGCGAGCGCAGCCTCTCGCGGACGACGCGCCTGGTCGACCGCCTCATTGGGTTCACGCTGCGCACAGGGCTCCTTACAAGGTGCGCTGCACCACGTCTGCGTGCGCCGCTGCTGACTGGTGCATAACACAGTATTGCCGCAGTCGCCGTGATTATCTGCGTGCGCCACCTCTTCTTCGCTATGTTTCCGTGCTGACGTCTATGCAGTATAAAGTCATGCCTTATAACTGTGCGCCGCCCGCCCGCCTCTTTCGCGAGCCGGCTGACATCACCTTGTAGTTATTTTCCTTGCGGTGTACACCTCCTTCTCCAAACGTGCGCACCGTAGTTTCCACCAATGTGCCTCATTAACCATGTCCATCCAGTCTACACCAGCTCCCTCGTTTCTGGGTATGACAATTCACTCCATACGCTACGCTAACCGTTCCAACATCGACGCAGGTTCAACTCGCGCGCATCCCTGCGCGAGACGCGCTCCGGGTCTGCTGACGTGCTGAACCGCACTGACGGACCCGCGCGCTTCCCTTTCCCTGCCCAGGGCACCGTGTCCCTCCCCGTACGTGCACCACTATTTTTTCACCTCGCGCACTGACTCCGAGCCCACCAGTACACGAGCAACAACGCGATAGCCGTTGAGATGAAGACCACTACCGAATTCCGCTCTGACGACACAAGCGACGGCCCCGGATACCGCGGTGGGAAGCGCTAGTGCCTGACGCCGGCCTGCTGCGGGTACACCTCTCGAGCATCCAGGCCAGATCATTTATTTTTACATACACCATGATGCTGCGCGGGTGAGATCGCGGGGAGCAGGATGCGGTGTTGTTTCTTTCTTCTAGGGAGGGCGCGTTTGTGTACGGTATATGTATGTATTTATCAAAGATGGACGCGCGATATGTATTTCATCTGCTTTTTTGTTTCATTCAAAGTGGTTCGGGTGCGAGCTATCTATACTTCCCAGAAGCCAATTTAGCGATAATCAGGTCATGTAAAGTCACATAAAACCCAAGTTAATCCTACAAGTGCAAAGGCATATCAATATTAAAGAACCTCTCTGGAGGTACCATCGCCATCGCAGCCGTCCGCGTATTACATGATACTTTCGCTCTCAGCCATGTCGCGAGGGGTATCGCTCCTGATAAACTATTACGGTCCGTTACTTATCTGTTAATTTGTCCGAGAAGGAAACTAGGGAGGTAACCCAAAGTGAGTGTTTTCTTGCTTCATCAGTGTCTCCTGACACTGTTACAGTATCTCAGTAGCTTCGCTATGGTTATCTTACAATTTGTCAATTGCCCTATGTATATACATGAATATCGATTCCCGCCGCCTGCTTCTGTGACACAAGATCCCGCGTCTTTTCTATCTCTGAGTCATCTACCCGCCCCACGTTGATGAAGACCCTTTTCCATGGGAGAAGGGCACTCAGCGGATCAGTCCCATGTTGCTTGGCCTCGAGAAATTGGCGTAGCGTCTGCAGAGAGAAACTAATATTTCCCTTATAGATGAAGCTCTGCAGGCGTGGACAGGTAACACCGGCACCGGCATCTTCGACAAAAGCGCGCAGGAACCTGTTAGCATCAGATGGTTGATCCACCGTGTCCCACAGCTCCCGGGGTTCGAGGTTTAGTGAGGACAGGGAAGGGCAGTGACATAGTAATTCTGTGATGTCCGCCAAAATCTCTTCAACCTTCCACTGGGAAATGGAAAGTACCCGAATACCCGGTGATCGTTCAAAAAAGTTTGCCAAGGATGCGTCGAGGAGCGCTGCGCGTATTCTAAGTGTGGCGAGGATGGGTGCATTGATTAAATCAAATATACTGAGATCTCTTGCGGCTTCGTGGAATGTGTGGTCGTCGACACGTAACATCTCCAGAAATGGCAGGTTAATTTCGCCCAGAGAATCCATTGAGCCAGGAGCCAAAGCAATATCGCAGAATACAAGACGCTTGGTTTGCCGGAGCATTCTGGCTATTTCGTCAAAGGAACTGACTTCTTCCCGGCGGCTGCCCCCGTGAATTGTGACAGAAGTAAGGGCGGCCCAATTGAAATTTGACAGTGTTGAACTCGGAGATGACGGCGCCGTCGGGCCAAACATCCCATTGCGTATCCAACGTCAGGTATCTGAGTGTTGGGATTGAGAAAATTGGACTATTACGAAACATGGATATGCCACATTCACAGCGAAGGGTAATTGATTCGAGTAGGGGAAGATCAGCGGCCGACAAGGCGGCACTGACGCGGCGGATGTCGATGATTGGTGGAAATGCCAGTTCATCACGGCAACTTGATTCAAACCGAAACCTTTTCCAGCAGGTTGAATAACTAAAAAGGGTGTTGAAAAGTATGTTCGATGAATCCGCTTGAACATCTTGGAACCTTGCATATGAGTAGGTGGTATCTGTGATTGATACAGTCAGGGCCATTCCACCTGCCCGCTCGAACCATCTGTTCGCCCTACTAGCCAGAATTGAACAAACCTGAGTATAATCAAGTGGGTCACAGTCATAGTCCATGTAAATATTCATGGAGGCCCAGATGAGCGGGGTTGTCAACGCGATGTGTCGCATTCCGCTGGAGATTTGGGCGAGTCTGTAAGGCAAGGGAGTGTCGCCGTAAAACAGTGCGGGCACGTTGACTTCTGAATCCACACATGCAATGCATATTTCGCGAAGAACGTCCTCTGGGAGATTTCGAACAGTGGAAAGGACTCGACGATGGTTCGCAGAAGTCTCCAAGATCGCCGCTTCCTCCTGGCATAGGCGCCGCAGCTTGTTTTCCGTCTCTTCAATCTGCAACTTCAGTGCCTGGATATGGGCAATGGCGTCGGATATCTGAACTTCTACGGCTTTCAATTTTTCACTGGCAGGGGACATAGACTCCTGGATGATCGCTCTTTCTTGGTCGGTAGGCGGTCGGTTGGTTTTGGGCAACGTCTCTAGCACTAAATTGCCTGAGAAGTGGGATATATTTTTAACAAGGAACGTGAGACACGAATATCCCGCAACTCACTGGATAACGCGGTATGGTCCATTATCTATCGTTTGCAAAGGTTTCTGCGGCGGGAGTTCGAGGGAGGCTAAGTCAGCGTCCGAATAAATTACTGGTATCAAACAGTGCAAACAATGGCCCCGGGGATTGATTAGCTCAAGATAATCACCCAGTCTCAACTCTACGTGGTACGCTCTACGCTGTTACGGGAGGAGGCACATATGGGCGGAGAGAGAAGTAGTTGTCTCCCTCAGGTAACAACAGAGTGCACATGTCCTCAAAACGAATGCAGCGTACGTTCTCGAAAAGCGCACAGCCAGGGTGATCCCACATGTCGATCGGAGACTTCCTGCAATAGATCGCACGGTGCTTAAGGCGCCGCGTCGTCGCAGAGACGCGTGCATGCGAGCCCGACGTTGACATAGGGGGCGGACGCGCGTGACTACTGTACTGCGGGCACTTGTTCTAATATTGATGTTGACGAAGCAGTTGAGGTTCCGCCACTGGAGGCCCGTCAGTCGTGCAGATAATGTAGATTATAACGCACACTCACCACGGCCAGCCGCGCCTCAAATTTCGCCCATGCCATCCTGGTCCTGCCGAGTATCGTCGTCAGGTCAAACCCCGCGCCACGCAGCAGAACTACGAGAAGACCCAACACGATATCACCCACAACCCGAGAGTATCACATCTGCTATGAGATGAGCACACGCCTTTAACAAACGCAGGCCAAAACCACTCACCAACACTAAAGACAGCCTCCATGATAATTTCACTCTCTCGCTCGTCCAATAGCCATAGATGCTGCACGAACTCAAGGTCGCGCTCCACAGTGTCCACCGCGCCCCCAGGGCCAGCTACAGCGTCTCGCTGTCACCGAACCGTGTCCGCCGTGCTGATGGTGCATCAGTCGCGCGACCGCCCAGTCGACGTAGCCGCATTCATCCCTGCCGCTTCCCGTTTCCACAAGATCGGTTTTCAGCGGGACGACAATGTCCGATATCGTATACACGGCGCTGAACCTGGCTAGGTCGTAAGAGGGCGCGCTGAAATCGAGCAGCACATGAAGCTGATATTCTCTACTTCGTTCAATCGATGGGAAGATGTCCTAAGTCGGGGGCTCGCTCCAGTGTCTACCGCATCTAAGGGCTCTTGCTATGAGCGAATCACGCAGGAGCCGGAGCGTTTTCCGCATTGTTGACTGCGCGGTAGCTCGGCGGGACGCCGGGTGTGGGAGGACGACGCTGACCTATCTCGTATATATGGAGCAGAACCTGGCTAGGAGGTAGGTAGGATATCGTGCCGACGGCGACCAGCGCAGTGAAGTTGGGAGAGCCGCGTCGGCGCGAGTGCGCTGCGGGCACTTGGTTGATATTTATCTCTACGAGGTAGTCGAAATTTTGCTGCCGGATGCCCGTCAGTCGTGCGGAGATGTTGCAGAATATAACATACGCTCACCCCTTGCAGTCGAGTTTCGCGTCTGGCGTCGTGCTCCTGCTCCTACTGGGTATCGTCATCGGGTCAAGCGCTGCACGCCGCAGCAGCGCTACGAGAAGACGCGGCGCGATGGCGGAGGTGTTCCGCGGGCCACAGCCTCAAAAGTCGACGATGAAGCGCATGTAGCGCTCGAGCAGCGTGTACGGTGTTAAAGTCATGCTTGACGAGACATGTCGGTTCAGTGCTTGGGATAAAGGCGTCCCCGCGCGCGGCACTCGTCGGCCGCATGTCCCGAGTCCTCCATGACGGCGTCCTGCGCGGCATTGTCGGTGATGGCGATGATGGAAGCGGAGACCCCGAGCGCCGTGAATATGGAATGTGGAGGCGGTGTCTGAGCGGCGTGTAGAGCGTGAGGGGGAGGTCTTGCTTGACCATATACGTGTTTCGTGAATTCACTGCTCGGGGCGGAGGTGTTGCCGTCGTCTTCTTCGCACAATGTCCACCGCATCCTAGGTCGCCGCGGCGCCACCAGCGCCGATGCGCGGCGCAGGGCTGTCCATCGTGCTGACCGCAAAGTAGCCGCGTTTCTTATGCCGCTTGCGCACCGCTAAAGGTCGACCATCGGTGAGGAGTGAGGTGCGTCTATCACAAAAGCACGCCAAAGCGCTGTCCATCTTGTTGGACGTGCAGAAGCCGCGAAAGCTCCCAGTCGACGTAGCTCCGTTTGCCACTGTCGCTTTACGTCTCCATGACGAGCCCAGAACATCGTGAGGAATGTCTGTGGCTTGGGTGAGTGCGCTGCCGAGAAATGGCTCTGGTGTGGAGTTATGGGAGACGGCTGAGCTTCCGCTGCTGGTGGCATGTAAGTTCAGTGAGACCTGTAAGGTGGGGTATGACACGTAAATGCACGTACATATCCATCTAGTCGCGAGCAGAGCTTCTGGATTTCACGCATCGCGTCACCAATGCTCCTGCGGTTTAGGCGTTGTCGTTGGGTATGACGCGGGAGCATCAGGAGCAGGGCAGGCGAGCTGGCGAAGATGTGAAGAGAACATCGCACACCGAAAAGGTCGAACGTAAGGTGCGCGTGGAGGTCAAGCAGAGTTCGTAACGCAGAAAGATCCTGCACAAGTCCTGCATGGCTGTTGCTAGACTCGACTAAGGCGCATTCAACGCCAGCGTCACCGATGGCAACACGAACAAACAACGGCCCGGGTGTCCTTGCTTGCATTCCATTTTGAAATTTGAAAGTTGGCCAAACATGCTACCTTTATTCGTACCCAACAACGGAATCTCGAGAAACCAACGAGAAACAAGGCAGCTTTAAATTTCCCAACTCTGACATGGATGTGATGCGACAAGGCTGTCCAAGCGGGCTCCTTCTGCGCAAACGCTAGGCTCTCAATAGGCTCTGGCGCGCCAACACCGACGTGAAAGCGGATGCTACGACATGTACAACACGAAGCATGATGATCTCAGTCGCACCCAACTCCGTCTCCTTCGCCCACTTCCCTTCTATCATCCGTTTCTCTGGGGCTATGATCTACGTCCTGCGCCCAACTTATAGGAAACACCTCGCCGACTTCTGCTCCGCGCGTGCGCGCGTTCTTATCCTGGGAGCCTTTGCTCCAGTTCTCGCCCGCGTCTAATTCACGCTCGCCCTGGTCCACATTCTATATTCCAGAACCCCATTTTCACCAACATCAACCCGACACGCGGCCGCACCCGGTCACCGCTTTATCGTGTACTGATTTGCGCTCTTTCTTCTCATCGAGCGCGTATGAACGCAGCCCCGTCTGACATTCCTAGGACGACCTGATCCGCATTACGGATATTCCTCCCACGACAACCGGTATACTGCGCCTCGACATGACTCATGTACATGATGTATGAATGGCGCGTACGTACGGCCTCCGCACTCATATCATCCATGGTCAACTTCTGACGCCGCTTCCTGAATGTCCATCCGCACAGTATCCGCAGCCCTCCACGGCTCTGCCTGCTCGCGATATGCAGACATTCCTCACCACCGAATAGAGCAACGCCGCACTCTGACCATTACGTCCCCAGACCTTGCATTCACGAAACCGCGGTTGCGCATATCCAAAGCGCCATACTCTCGTCTGTTCACGTCGTTTGTCCCGCAAGGCGTTGTACGCCCAGGGTGCACAGCTCGCTGCGCTCTGCGCGCCCCGCCGACGCTAGCCCGTCAGGTCATCTCGTTCTGGGTTTTTCACGCAGTTCCATACTGCGTTCCAGATTCACGGTGCGCTTTGTCGTTCGGTGCATTCCTCCCTGGCGCTCTCCGCACTGCTGATGATATTCACAGGGCCCGCAAGCACTTTGGGCCATGGCGCCGGCACGTCTGCTCGGGGCGGTGTCCGCACGCACCCGGTGCACGGGGTGCAAGCAAGCTACGCCGCTGGGAAATATGGCGATACGGTACATCCGCGTGCGTTCCTACTTGCTGTGCGCCCATCGCGCAGCGAACTCTACTGTGCGGGGAGAGAAGGTGCCTACAGCCGCTGCGCGCGCGCATGCCGCGGGCCGACCACCCGCTGCTGAGCCGCCACCCGCCGCTCTCGGCCCGACGGCGTTGCGCGCCAGACCGCCCTCTGGGTAGTGCAGCTAGCGTGTGTCCACATCCCGGCAATCCAGCGAGCGCACTGCACATTGTGCGGTGCTGGCGTGTTCTCGCGCGGAAGTGCGCGCGCAGAATGTCGGCGGCTCTGCTGCCCCGCCCGTGCTCGAGCGACGACACGGAGCGCACTACCGAAGACCTCCCGCTGAGTCGTGACTCCAGTCATATCACACCCCGAAGCGTGTCCACTTCCAATTTCCTGGCGGCAGTGCTGGCGGCGACTACTCAGCATGGCCCGCCCGTGCGGCACTGAAGCGGTCGCGCCTCGAGTAGGATGTCATCGGCGGCGGTGGCACGCTCCTGCGGCTCCGCATCGCCCCTCCCGTGTTCGAGTCTACTCCGCGGCGTGCGGCTCTACGCTGTCCTCCCGCTGGAGCGCTGAAGCGTTCATGCCTTAGAATTGGATTCTCGTGCTCTGCGGCGCGGTCGCCGTACAGCACGTCCCCGCGGGATTGCGATAGGCTACATCGGCGGGCGCAGCGCGTCTTCGTGTAGAAACTCACCCGAGCGGCCCACGGAAATGTTTGTACAGGTACCTGCGGACGCTGCGCAGTTCGGGTGTAGATGCGCCTGGACATGGATATATACGCGAGATAGCCCAGGCGCGCTGGAGGAAGCAGGGCGGGCTATGGATTTTGAAAGCTACGTACATTGGGGTTTCTATACCTTCTGAACTACTTATTTTGTTGTGTATGGGATTATCTGTACTGTGAACGATAAATTCAGAAAGCAGAGTAAAAAACCTGCGGCGAATTTGAGCGAGAGCGTGAGACCCTCACAAGTTCATCGAGGACCAAGCGAGGACTGGACATTCTGGAAAAAGGACAACGTCATATAGACGTTCAAGTACTCTATAGATGATGCTACAAAATAAAATAAAAATAAGATGCACCTATGTAGAGACGGCACCGCCTTTAAGGGCGGAGCGCGTCTCAGACGGTTTTTGATCGACTCACCTGCGCCACAAAAGATAGACGCCCGCATCTGAACGCCACGTCACCTTTCCCCGCTCCCGCTCACCACAACGTCCGCGCCATCTCATGCTTTCCCCTGCCACTTCCCGAGACCTCCTCGACCCACGACTCCCCGAGCAACAGCGGTTACGGCCCAGCAACGCACGCGCGCGCCTTTCTGCGACGTTTGGAGGAGGTCACCTATTTTTAGAATTCACGACTCACACGCCGCGACATCGCACACTTGTTCGCTCATCGGACCTCGCCCAGCACACCTCTCAGCCAGTCTAGCCTTATTCCGAGGGTGGCCGCCCCCGACTGTTGCACTGAGGCCTGTGGCCGCCTGCTGACAAATCTGAGGCCGCCAAAAAATTCCTCACCCTCGGAAACCCCCGAAATGTTTTTTTAATTATTATTTATTAAATAAATGAGGCCGCTATTTAATTATTACAGTAAAGCGGCCACATGTCGTGCGTTTGAGATGTGGCCACTTGAGGCCTCTTGTGGCCGCATGTCTGCAAAGGGCAGGAGGCCTCGTACGCTGATGATATTTATATGTCGAGGCCGTGCTAAATATATGTGGCCGCTTTCTAAATATAGCTTGCTGCGTATGTGGCCGCTCTCGATATGTGGCCGCACCGTGCGGCCTCCCACCTCCATCCGAGGCCGCCCCCCACTCTGCAGTACCTCGCACGGCCACCACCCAATATATGTGGCCGCCCCCCACCTTTCTCCCACCCACATGCGGCCTCCGCCCATGCGCATGCGGCCTCTCCCACCCGCGGCCTCCGCCCGTGCGCATGTGGCCTCTCCCACATGCGGCCTCCGCCCGYGCGCTGAGATGTGGCCGCCCACTGCTATGAGGCCACGGCCCCATAACAGCGCACGGACCCGGCCTCCGCCCGTGCGCATGTGGCCTCTCCGACCCGCGGCCTCCGCCCGCGCGCTGAGATGTGGCCGCCCACTGCTATGAGGCCGCGGCCCCATAACAGCGCACGGACCCGGCCTCCGCTCGTGCGCATGCGGCCTCCGCCCGTGCGCATGCGGCCTCCGCCCGCGCGCTGGTATGTGGCCGCCCTCTGCTAATGAGGCCACGGCCCCATAACGACGCACGGACCCACTCGTAACATGTGGCCTCCCCTCCCGCGGCCCCTGCTCGCATGCATTCACGATGAGATGTGGCCGCGGCCTCATTCATAACATGCGGCCTCCCCCCCCGCGCGCGGCCTCCACCTCCCCCCTCGCCATCGTCACTGGCATCCGCGGCTGCGGCCTCGACACTGGGAGCAGCACGCATGCGCACCGTGCATGAGATGTGGCCGCTGTTGCCATCGATCTCAGCACCGTCGCTGCCGCCGTTCCTCTCGTCGTCTCCGCTGTTCGCTGCTGCGTGTGCGCTCTCCACCCCCCTCCCACGTCGCTGCTCGCCGTCCGCCACGCTCGCTCCTCCTCCGAGCTCGCCGTCCCCAGCGCCCTCCCCCCGAGCTCGCCGCCTATCTATATGAAATCGGTAACGGAGCAGATATTACCATTCCCACCCTAAAGAATCAGGGCATGCTCCGTGAGCGCTGGATGGATTCCCACGAAAATTGGCAGGGGGAGGCATGCCATATATAGAAATAGGCATGCCAGGTTATTACATAAGCATGCCACTTGCTGCTGATGCTACAGCTGTTTTGGAGTTGTAATGAGGCATGCTCCCAGGGTGAGTGTGGGAATATTATGGTGGGCCCATATTAGGAAACTAGACATAAATAGCAATAGGCATGCCCAAATTTGGAGCCAGACAAATGAGAACTGATGGAGCTGGACCAGGTACAAGATGGAGATTTGGGGGCATAAAGGTATATGACCAAATAAACACCACTTCCAGGTGGCATGCCATTACCATATATAGGCATGCCAAAAGATATCATGATTTCGAAGATTTTCCAAAAAAAATTAGGTGATTTGGACAAGTATTGGTGGAGCATGCCTCCAATCAGTGCAAGGTACCAGCAGGAGAACATGGCTGGTGGCACATCCAACCAAGTTGGATATCAACCAACCAACTTGGATGTCAACTTGGATATCAAACCAAGTCAACTTGGATATCAACTTGGATATCCAACCAAGTCAACCAACCAACATGGATATCAACTTGGCTGGTCATCCAACATCAATATCCAACTTCAACTTGGGATGGATATTTATCCAACTTGGTTATCCAACTTGGCTAGCCATCCAAGATGATATCCAAGTTGGCTGGTGATTGATATTCAACCAACATGACCCATCATCCAAGATGATATCAAAGTTGGATGGTGATTGAT
The DNA here is from genome assembly GCA_000827495.1 of Hypholoma sublateritium FD-334 SS-4. Taxonomy (NCBI): domain Eukaryota; kingdom Fungi; phylum Basidiomycota; class Agaricomycetes; order Agaricales; family Strophariaceae; genus Hypholoma; species Hypholoma sublateritium. The sequence goes on along the minus strand of KN817689.1, from coordinate 437 downwards.
ATTCAACCAAGTTGACCCATCATCCAAGTTGATTATTTGGCTGGTGATCCAAGTCAGTCAAGATGGGCAATTGCAAGACCAGTCAACCAAGGTCAAGGCAAGTATTATATTGAAGTACCAATAGCAATGTCAGGGAGATGGAAGGGTACAAGATCAGTCAACCAAGGTCAAGGCCCAAGTCAAGTATTATATTGAAGTACCAATACCAATGTCAGGGAGATGGAAGGGTACAAAGCAGGGATAAGTCAAGCAATGTGACATTAGGCATTAGACCAGGATTAGGGTTAAACCCAAGTTACATTAGGGTTAGGACAGGATTAGGGTTGAACCCTAACCCATTAGAGGGTTAGGGTTAGGGTTAGGGTTAGGGTTAGGGTTAGGGTTAGGGTTAGGGTTAGGGTTAGGGTTAGGGTTAGGGTTAGGGTTAGGGTTAGGGT